>SNQJ01S0019069.1:95788-111395 GCA_010110895.2 Picea sitchensis
TTTAATATATATTCACACTATTTAACACTTATCCGGTGGTTGTTGATGGTTGTCAAATATCGGTTGAATGTCAGCTGTCAAATCATAGGACAAGCATTTATGAAAGCATTATCAAAGCAGCCTTGATACATTATGAAACTATAAGCAAATTATTTATCAAAGCAACAAGAATTTCCTGGGAAGAAGCGAAGCCGGCAATAACGCTTCAAACTTCCCAGCCAATGAAATTGTGACAAATCCACAAATTTATTATTAAAAAAATTAGGTTTATATATTTCCTATGTTAAACATTACCATTTTTACAAAAATTTCAAAGTCAACTAACAACTAATTGAAAGTCAACGATGAACTCATCGCTATAGTCCCTGCCCTTGGCCTTCCGGCAGGGACTAATAAAATAAAGGTTTTAAAATTTAGGAATTCACATTAGATAAAGGTTTTAAAAAATTATGGGTTTTAGTTTATAAATTTTCCCTTTAACTCCACCAATATGCGATTTTCATATTTTATTCAATTAAGATGGACATGTTACTTTAAATGTACATTATTGTATGCTTGTAAAGGGTAATGCATGGCATGCAATTTAACAACACACGGTTTAGAGTTTTATTTTGTCATGACATAGGAAATTAATGCATATTATTATTTATTTTAATTTATAATAATGTTGGTGGAGTTTTGTTACACTAGTAAGGTGGATAGAGTTTTGATATATTTATCAAAATTTTATCATGGCTAAACATTATGTCATTTAAATAATATTTTTAAAAATATATAAAATTTTATTATGGCTAAACATTATGTCATTTAAATAATATTTTTAAAAATATATAAAATTAAAGTAAATTTAATATAATTAAAAAGTTATTAAGTTGCATGAATGTAAATTTAATAATAAATTAATATATTAAAAAGTTATTAAGTTGCATGCATGTAAATTTAATAGAATAGTAGTTAAAAAGATATAAGGTTTAGCTTAAATTTAATAATAAATTAATATATTAAAAAGTTACTAAGTTGTATGCATGTAAATTTAATAGAATAGCATCTTCAAAAGATGTAAGGTTTAGCCTAAATTTAAGTGAAATTAATAGAATAATATATTAAATATATATAAAGTCATGTGCAAGTTTCAAGTAAATTTAATGAAATAAATATTTTTAAAAGCTAGTATAGTATTTAAGTTAAATAAAATCTATGTTGTATAATGAAATTATTTAAAATGTGTTTTTGGAAGCAATATTCAAAAATGAGATTTATAGTAAATAATTTTGAGAAAACGTAATGTGACAACGACAACAACTATATCTATGGTGGAAGTCTTATCATCATTGTTAGCTTACCATCTTAAAATGCAACTATTGTGTGATATACAAATTATTATGGATATTTTATTAAATAAATTGATACAGGTGAATATTAGTGGTCACCCATCTATTCTAACTAGATTTTTTTGTCAGTTTTTAGTTCAACACGTTCTTCTGTATTTATTTGTAATTATGGGTTCTACACTTTCAGGGTTGTCTGAAGCCTTATACATCTTCCAAGTGGATACTGGCGGCCTCTCACCTAATCCAACTAGATTATTTTGTATGTTTTTCATGTCAGCACATCCTTTGGTACTTCCAGAGCCGTTTTGGGACCCTAAACATTTTTTTGGCATGCCACAGGAAAACTGTAGACAGAGTCAAATTTTGGTGGCATAATGCATAGTTCTCGAAAAGACCTTTCCAACGGGCTATCACGCACCTAAAATGGAGATCGTGTGCAAAAGTTACAACCCCAGGAAGTTAATGTACTAACTTACCTAAACTAGGCCCACATGACTTTTGGTGTTTCATCTCCTAGGGCTAGGTTTTTGGATGTCTGGGGTTTTGGAATTCATGTTTATCATAAAAAGGCCTTCATAGCCTCATTATAATCATCTTCTTTCGAATGAGTGTAGTCGTCACATCTCATCTCAGAGATAAATCTGCCACCATTCTAACAAGTCTTGCACTCTGTATTTTTACAGTCTCTTTACAATTATTTCATTAATAGAAATCAAGTATTGTTGTTTTTCTCTGTTTCTGGAAATTTTCATGAGTATTTCATTGTAATTTCTCTGCTTCATTTCCTTCCAAAAAAAATCCAGATCAATGGTATCAGAGCAGGATGCTCTTGATCGTTTTTCAGCGCATGTCCCCGACGATCTGAGTATAGCCAATTGGGTCTCAATCTTGTCTCTCTTGAGGACAATCACTCTCGCATGCCCAAGAAACCCTCAATGGCAGTAGAAAATAAAAACAATGGAGTACAAGATTTTATTAACCTGTTGCTTGAGAAAGCTCTCGCACGACAGAGGGACGAAATGATGGAGAATTTTTCACACATCCTTCAACGCATGTCGATAGCAATAGACGCATATTCATCAAGTGGCCATTTTGGAGGAACCTCTCCCTTCAAGGTACAAGTTGATTTTGATATTCACATATTTGAAGGTCAGATAGATGTGGATGCCCTAGAAAAATGGTTAAGTCTATTATAAGGTTATTTCTCTGTTCAATTTTTTTCCGACAGGGAAAAGATCACCTTCGCACTCCTCAAGGCTCTCCCACGTGTCAAACATTGGTGGGAAACTTACTAGGAGCAAAGTTCCACATAGGAATCTGGAATATATGGGGTCGAGCCCACTTGTGATTTTTTTGTGGATGCGGTCAAAGAACAGTATTATCTTGTTGATAACTATGAAGACCAGTACATGAGATGGACCACACTACGGCAAGAGAAGAGCCAAACAATGTCGGAGTTCACAAATACTTTCCATACCTTGCGCACCAAACTAGGTATCAAATGCTCTGAGAGACATTTGGTTTGAAATAATGTGGGGCTCTGCATAGGTACATCCAAACTGAAATGGATTTCCTAAACATCTCATCATTGGGAGCTACCTATCGATATGTTGTCAAAATTGAGCAGAAATTTAGGCACCATAAAAAATGGGAATTCGGGTTTGCAAATATGCAACAACCAAAGCATGGTAAAGACGGCCCTAACCAACAACCTTTATAAAACTAGTCCAAGACATAAGACAAGAAGGGTAAAGGAAAGACGAAGAATGACACTGGTAAGTGGTATGACTTCCACAAAATCCCTTGGCACAACACCGATGAATGTCGCTCAAAACAGTCATCAGTGGCCAAGGTCAAAGACACGAAGCTGAACCCTGATTCAGAATCCGATCTAGAAAATATTGAAAACAAACAGATCATCGACGCAGACACCACTACTATTGTCACGAACAAAACAATTCAACCAGAAGAACCAGTAGATCCTGAAGAGGGGGAGCCCCTCTTCCATTCACAGATGTGGGTGAAGGGGACCCCGTTACATTTTATTGTTGATAACGATAGCCAAAAGAATATAATCTCAGCTAATGTCGTCAAATAGTTGGGGTTGTCGAATACACCACACCTGTAGCCATAGAACATCGAGAAGCTTCACCAAGGACAAGATCTTTGTGTCAACCAGCAGTGTCTCATGTCCTATGGCATCCATCCCTTCAAGGATGAGGTAGTGTAAGATGTTTCCCCTCTTGATGTATGATGTTGTTTTGGGCCAATGATATATGTGGAAACATCATTTTGTCTATGAGTCTAGACCCCGTAGTGTCATTATTACTCTGGGAGATCAACTCTATAGGATACCAGAGGTAGTTCTGACTAATTCTCCACCAAAACAATGCTGCAAGGTAATCTTTTACACTGCAAAAATCATCCTCTTCATAGTTTGTTCAAAGGATGCATAGAAGACCGCTACAACCGTTGCAGCCTCAACACCTTCTATCCAGCAAAAAAAGATTCTCGAAGAGAAAGAAGATATTACAATGGTGCCTACACAATGCCTCGTCAAACCCAAAAACAACAAGTTGGTGGAACGGATTCAACCTTGCCAGCAACAAGTTTGTGACAGTCTTCCACAGACCAAGCAGCACAACTTCTCCAACAAGGCACACAGCTCACCAAGATTCAGATTCAGAAAATGCTTTCCCCTCTTCCCTAGGCACTCAACGTAATGGAGACCATTTCTTCTTAAGGGGGGAGGACTAATCCAGGTGGATATTGGTGTCCACCCACCTATTCCAACTGGCTCCTCTTGTTAGTTTTTAATTCAACACGTTCTTTTGTACTTCTTTGCAATTATGGGTTCTACACTTCTAGGATTGTCTAAATCCCTACACATCTTTCAAGTGGATAATGGTGGCCTCCCACCTAATCCAACTGGCTTATTTTGTATGTTTTCATGTCAGCACATCTTTATGTACTTCTAGGGTCATTTTGGGGCCCTAAACAGTGTTTTTTTGGCGTTCCAAAATCAAACTATAGACATAGTCAGATTTTGACGGCATAATGTGTAGCTCTCGAAAATACCTTTCCAATGGGCTATCGCGCGCCTAAAACGGAGATCGTATGCCAAAGTTACGACCCCAGGAAGTTAATGTACTAACTTACCCACATGAATTTTGGAGTTTCATCTCCTAGGGTTAGTTTTTTGGATGTCTAGGGTTTTGGCATTCATGTTTATCATAAAAAGGCCTTTGGAGCCTCATTGTAATCATTTTCTTGCGAATGAGAGTATCTGTCACATCTCTTCTCAGAGATAAATCTACCGCCATTCTAACGAGTCTTGTACTCTCTATTTTTAGAGTCTCTTTACAATTCTTTCATTAAGAGAAATCAAGTATTGTTGTATTTCTGTGTTTCTGGCAATTTTCATGATATTTCATTGTAATTTATGTGCTTCATTTCATTCCGAAAATAATCTGGATCATAAATTGTCATAACAATATTGGACCATCTACTTGTTGTATGAAGAATAATGTTGTAAATATCATATGATTTTACTCTACTATTGGAAATTATTTATGTTCAATTATTTTATTGCAATACTCAAATTGTCCAAAAAAAACTATAGAAAATAATACTCATAGGAACATGGACAAAATGTTTTACGCTAGATACACTTGTATGAGAAAAACTCTAACAAAATGAAGTATGTTTCCTTTTTATTATTATTAGGATTACAATGTAAAAAGTATAGAGAATATTTACTCATGGTGGAGTTTAATCTGTGTTATGGCATGTTATAGATTTCTACAATTCACCCTTCCTTTGCTTTTCTATGTACCTCACTTCTTTTACATTGCTCAACTATGGATCAAAAATGATACTAGAGAACTGAGATTCATTTGAGTATCAATGTCTAAACCTATTTATCTTTTCACTTTTTATAATGAGAGGTAGGTTATGTCTATGTTTCTTGATGTCTCCCCAACATCCCTTTTAATCTTTGAGATTAGTCATGCTTGACTCAATCAACTTGAAAGGGGCATAATTTTTCTCTCATGAATTAGAATCATTTTATGACCCTTCATTGAAAATATCTCTAAGAGATCTACAACAAAGAAACGGATACTAATTGGTTAGGACCAAGCTAAAAGAAAGTGTCATTTAAGGATTGAAAATGGCCCTAAAAGTTCTAGACTCAAAATGGTAGAACTCGTGAATAGTCTTAATAGGTTCATTACTTCAATTTGAAAGGATACCAAGAGTGAAGAAATATTATAGTGATCCTTTTCAAATCATTACAATCACAAATTTAGATGATTCCATCACTACAACAATTTTTGTCTCCTCACCTCCTTATATCATGGATATTGTAGATATTTTAGATAAAACCCTAGTTGCATATGCCTTTCAAATGAAAAAATATTTTGGTGATAAAAAAGGTTTCCATCAAAATCCACAAAGGAAACATAGTTAAGAGGAATGAAGTCGTCACCATGAATATTTGAAAAAGAGAGAGTTATGAGATCAAAATGTAGTTGGAGAATGGCATCCCCCTATGTCTTTATTCCTAAGTGCAACTTTGTCAAATTTTCTTAGTCATATGGAGAAAATGTTAGGAGTGAAGAATGATTTCATTCGAAAAATGTTGGAAATGTGTTGAATATTAGAGGTTGTTTGCTATATATTTGAAAAAATGTTTAAAAATATTAAGAGGATGCCCACCAACTATTTGATAAATTGTCAATAAGAAATTTTTGGTTTTCACACACAAGGGAGCATTTAGATATTCATAACAAAAAAAATCTAAGAAAGACACCACCTTTGATGTGGAGAGAATGGACACTATTGACAAGGTGAAGGACAAATTTTACGCCAAGGAGGTCATTTTTCCTAATCAATAGAGGTTGATATTCTCAAGAAAGCAACTAAAAGAAAATCACATATTGGCTAGTTACAACATTTAAAAGGAAACAACCATCTCTCTAATGCTACATGTTTGTGGAGGGATTCTAAGTTAAGGGTTGACTTCCTCCTTAAAGTCATTGTATGTCACCCATCATCAAGGTGTAAATAAGGGAAAACATGTGAATCCTTTCTCCTTTAAAGAAGCATTCCAAAATGGATCTCTATCTCTTTTGGAATTGAACCCTTAATCAAGGGATTTTGTTGTGGAGATATATGAATATATCCTAGGAGATTTTGTTGTAGATATCTTTGAATATATCCTCAAATTGAGAGTGTCAACTTTGAAAATTATGAAGAAAGTCTAACGTTATTTTGACAAAGCTCTCATGTACATATTTAATGAACCATGGCCAACTTTTGTAGTTCTTCTTCAATGTCTTACTGCTAATTGGCACGAGTAATTAATGGTAAAAAAATTTATCTAGAGGCTTATTTATTTTCATTTTTAATAATACAAAGTAGGGAATACTAATTACGGAAGTAAGAAATGGTTTTCCTCACACCATGGTTCTCAAAATTCAACTCAACAACTATGTCTATTTATATAACCTTGGTTTGGATGTGATCACTAAATCTCCCAATCGACTTGTGGAACATTGAAATTATAGAAGAGATCAATAATATTCTCAATAAATTTCTTAAAATTGACTCTATCCATGTCTAAAAGGGTATCGTCACCTCTGCCAAAATGTGCATGGATGTTGACTTTAGTGAAGGTTTGCCCAATCATGTCATGCTATAGCATGGAGACCATTGATGGTCCTAAGACTTGGATTATGAACAGACGCAAATTCCTTGTAGGATTTGTCAATAGACAATCCAATTGAGGTCCAACACCCCTAGTCCCTTAATGGGGAAAACATTATACATAATTAACCCAAAGAATGGTGAATAATGGAGAAGAAACCTCTAGTAGAGGAAATTCCAAAAATAATATAAATTGATCATGATATATCACATTGTCTCAAGTACCCAACCCTTCCTTCAAATATTGTGATGTTAATATGGATTCAGAGACTCCCTCTTTTATCTAGGGAGTTCCAGTTGACAAGGTTTCAAGAGCGTTGAAGAGGCGTCATGAATCAAACAATTGGATCTAGAGAATCATAAATAGTGTATCCACCTAGTTCAACAAGTGCAAGGTATCTATTGACAGGTCTAAATTTGCCCGACAATAGTAAGGGGTCCTCCCCGGTAAGAAGTCTCGATTAGACCTCTCACTGTTTGGAATAGGGAACCCATCTGGATTCTAGCCTGGCAACCATTGTTGGTTTGGTTTTACCAGTTGAAGACCAATCCACCGCTGAGGGTGAATGATGGATGGTTATGCAAACAGAAGATGTAGATGAAGACTATGTAAATGCAGGTATCTAATCTACTTTTAATCTACCCTATCCTGGCTAGGAAATAACACATAATGAGTTGTAATGAAACTAAACTATTGCATAAACCCCAATCAAATAGTTATCATGAAGGCGCACAGTTAGAAACACATGCATACAAGTCTATAACCAGAATAGTCTAAGTCGCATTTTTTCATACATTCACAACTCATTCGCTCAGGACATGTAATATAAGAAAGAGTAACAAAACTACAAGAAGACATATATTGCATTATAATAGTCCATAAACAAACATGCTCTTACAGCCCATGTGAATAGCAAACATTCTGCTTGAAATAGTTCACAACAAAACAACGACACATGTAAGTCCTTCTCTCTATCAAAAGTTGGCCTTGAGGGATTCTCTATATTAATAGTTTCAACAATAGTACATGAAAACTCTAAGGAAAGCTCTCCAATTTTAATTGACATTGTATTCTCAAAGTAGTTCAGAAGTGTACAATGTTTGAAGAGACAAAAGCCCCTTTATTTGGGTTCAATTCTAGTATTTATTGAGGTTCAACAAAACCTTTGGACTTTCGTCTCCCTTCATGACCTTTCGTCTTTCAATGTTTGTCCTCATCCTCTTTGTGATGATGAGTAACAAGGACAATGGTTACATTTCGAATTTGTCTCCTAGCGTTGGTGATTCATCATGGATTTTGGCCATATGTGATTTGTGCATCATCAATATTGACCTAGGCATGGGAGCATCTTCATCATCTGAATTTGACAGTTGATCATCATGGAGTTTCTAGATCTCTTCTTCATCCATTTTCCTAAGATTTTCTTCATTTCTCTTCTATCACTGTTACATCTTTTGTTATTGCTCCTTCGTTGTTTTTCACGGTAGATTGCATTGTGAGAATGTTGAGCATGACCCTCCTCCACTCAATACTTCCCTGATTTCGATTCATGGTTCCTCTGCTCGCAGTTGAGGTGTGTTTTTCTTTGAGGTTGTTAACAAGGTGTCAGATATTAATCCAACAATAATTATACCATAAGTTATGAATTTCTCAAATCCTATAACTAGGAAGTTGTATATATTTGAAATACCTTTCCAACGATATAAAGAGAATGCAAAATAGACACCTGAGTAAAATGTTATGATTGATTTACGAAAGGAAGTATTTTTAGTTTCAGAGGATTTAGTACTGACACCTCCAATTTGTTTCAAAGGATTTAATACTAACTCCTCTGACCTGTATCGGAGGAGTTAATACTAACTCTAAATCCTCTTATTTGTTTCAGAGGAGTTAATACTAACTCTAAATCCTTTGAATTGTATCGAAGGAGTTAATACTAGCTCCTCCGACTTTCCATCAGAGGAGTTTGAACTAACTCCTCTAACACATATCGGAGGAGTTTGAACTAACTCCTCCAACCTATATCGAAGGAGTTTGAACTAGCTCCTTCAATATGCACTGGAGGAATTTGATCTAACTTCTTCGACATGCATCGGAGGAATTGAAGGGAACTCTTCCAAATCACTTTGGAGGAGTTGAAGGGAACTTCTCCTTCTTGGGAAAGAAAATTTGGAAAACATCCCAAGTGTCATATCGGCAAGAGATAACGAAAGCTTGAGTTGGAAAGCCCATAACTTCCTCATGTGATGCCTGATTGAGGTGTCGTTTTTTGCAACACGGAGAGCACAGAGAGACACTTCTATTAATATAACTAAATATTTTTTTCAATCATTTGAGTGGATCTATGTTTAATGATGGCCACGATTATCGAGGCTTGCTTGGCGAGAAATCCTTGGCGACCATTTTGACACTTCTGGACCTCAGATTTTGATTTCGTCAGCTACGTTGGAATCTTAATCACATAAACATACAACTAGCCTATTTAAGAAGTGACAAATCCACTTTGGCCAGTACCCAAAATTGTGAGCAAGGAAATTTTTAAATGAAAGTTTGGACCCTGTCCTTACTATTGCTTCACCAGAATTTGATTCCACAACTATGTTATAGGATTTGAGAAATTCATAACTTATGACATAATTATAAGCATATAATTATAAACAACCAAATGACATTTGAGGTGCTTAACACAACTTCGGAGCCGAGGTGAAAAATTTTACTTCAAGATGCATTTCTGAGCCAACACAAGACATACATATGGTTCATTTAACCTATCTGAACATAGTTACCAACTTAACGAGAACTCTCCAGAGTTCTTGTTTTTTGGGGGGGTCCAATTTTTTACCTCGTTTTTAAAAATGGTGCTATCGGTAGCACCCCCTCTCTGTTTTTGGGTGATTTTCGATATTTTAAATTTTTCGATCCACAATGTTCCCACATTATTTTTTTAGATGCTCATTTTTCATCTATTTTCAATTTTTTATATATATATATATATATATTATTCAACTCCGTTTTTAGTCTTTTTTTCATGCTTCTTTCAATCTTAAAAATGTTTTTTACCATTTACTTTTTCGAAGTTATGATTTTTCATAGAATTTTATCTACTTAATTAATTTATTGTTCCATAATTTTTAAATATAGTGAAAAATATCATTTTTAACACATTGTTTACCTTTAATTCAATAAATCGAAAACAATTGTAATTAAATAACACTACTTTTGAATATTTATAAAAAAAAAAATACACATTTTATAGCCATATATCATTAAAAACCTATACATTTTGGTACATATTCCTTAAAATAACATGTCAAATAAAGCATTTTTATGGACATAATTGAACAAAAAAAGTTTAAATTTTTTAAAAAATTATCATTTTCTTTCATATTTTTATACATTTGAAGTAAAAAAATGACAACATTTAATAAAAATTTCCAATGTATTGTGATTCACATACAAATAAAACGAAAAAAGAAACAATAAAAAGATTCATCACAAAACAAAAAGAGATACATCTTTATTCTTATCTTCAAATTTGAAAATTAAATCATTACATTTATAACTCATCAAAAATTTGCAAAATTGAGCATCGTCTTCAAAGACATCTTTAAACTAATCAACAATATCATATATCCCAAATTCATCATGCTCAACAGACACATCATCATCTTCTTCGCCATCATTTTGTGCTTCCATTGTGTCATTTTGTTCTTCCATTGGTTCTTTGATATCTGCAAGTTCTCCAAAGTGATCCTTTCCAATCATTCATTCTAATGGTACTTGAGGTTCCTTTGACAATTTTTCCACCTTTGATTCACTAAAATCTCCTTTCCTCAAGCCAACTTCTTTCATTTCATCGGGAAGAGCTAGAATAGCATTAATTCTTTGTTGAATAAAATTGCACTGCATTGGGTCACTTTCAATGGCTATGCAATTCCTTCCTTTCTGTAGGAAACACATTAATGTTGTACCTAATCACCAAATACAAAATAAATAATGAAGTTAAATACTGTAAAAAGATAAATTAAAAATAATCTAAGATTGAAGCATGATTTCATAAATATTAGATCATAATTCTTACCTGAACCCAAGAACAAATCCAAAACCCAATCTCCTTCATTTGAAAATTTATCTATAAGATAATTAATTAATGCTTGTGGTTTTTTATAAATGTTAACCATCTCTCCTTTGAAATATTTATCCTCATATGTTAGCTTTCTAACCACAACATTGTATACCAATATACTACTAGGAGTCTCTCCATCATTTGCATTGACAAGAATAGAATTATAAGAATCATCTTTTGTCCAGGTTGCAAGATGTATACTCTCAAAATCATGTTTAAATGATTATTTCTTGGAGCTCTGGATATTTGGCTTGTGCCTGTAACATAAATAAGTGAAAATTCAATTAACTTGTGAATTAATAAAATTGTTTTATAATATTAATTGCTAAACATACACTTTCAACATCTTATCAAATAAACTCTCTCCTTGTCTTTTCTTTCCCCTTGAAACTTGATTGTACTAATCCTTGTTGTGTGTCTGAATGAAATACTAGAAATCTCCAAAATGGTGATGTTGTAACTTCTGTAAATCTCATAACCACTTTACTGAAATCTTGGTAAGTATAAGGCTCGGTATCATATTCAAAGTTTGGGATATTATAACCATGAGGGATATCCGCAATAACTAGATAGTATTGTTTTTTAGGAACAATACTTGCAAGCTTTTCACAATCACCTAATATCACTTTATATTGAACAGTGTCAAGCCCATTCCAAATGTAATGATCAAGGGTGTCATCAAGTTGAACATTTTGAGCATGTCTCCTTCTTTCTCTTTTAAACTTGGCTTTTTGAATAAAACTTTTGAAAGTTTCAAGTACTCCATCTGCATTCTTCTTTGGCATCTTTAATGAAACAAACAAACATATAGTTATATATCTATAACTATTAAAATATAAATAAATTAACTTACAAACGAATAATATGAATGTAATAAATCAACATACCTTTTTGAATGCAACAAAAAATTATTTCAATACTGTTGAAGAGCTTGAATCTAGATAGTTGAGTTTAACATCATCCCAACTTTCTTCATTCAACATCTTGACCATTTCCTCTTGTATTTTCATATACACCGTGTGACTAAATAAAACAAAAATAATGTTAAACTGATATTAAACTGAAAAAAATAATTATCTTGTCCTAACATAAATAAAAATAACTCAAGAGACTTACTTTTTAAATTCATCACACATTTCTTCCATTGACAATTCTCCCGACCTAACACGCGATAATATACTTATAATAAGTTTATCATCCTTCACTCCTTGTATTGATATCCAAGGTGTTATAGTCATATCATCAGGAAGATTTCTTATGTAAGGACTTGTCTTACTTGTGCCACATATCAATGGTTTAGCCTTCTTAACTCTCTGATTTTTTATATCAACATTTTCCCATAGGGTGAAGATCTCATCTATCAAATCCCATACATGTCCAATTCTAAATCCCAATTGAAAATAGTTATCCACATATCTAAATATATCACTTCCTTTGCGATATTTTTCTTTTGTATTTTCATCATCAAGTGGGAATCCTATTTTCATACAACATTTCTTATGAAACTTAACATCAACATTTGATCTCTCCCCGTGGCATATTTCAAAAAATTCATTGTGGATAAATCTCACCCTTTGAATGAAGGTCATAGACATTTTGTACTCTTTGTCTGTGTTATGATCCCATGACAGTAACTTTTCTTCTGAATCTTTTAAACCGGCATAAATTATGCATTTGACTATCTCAAAAAGAGGATTATTGGGATATTCTTGCATCAATTCTCTTCTAGCCTCTGCAAAATGATTTCCTCCAATCACATAATATTTGTAGTCAAAAAAAATTGATCTATCAAATTCTTCCCTTGTAGGAACTTCCATTGGGTCAACAAGAACTAGGTAGTCAACCACATGTGCATATGGATTGTATTTAATCAATGCTTTCAAATTGAGAATATCCAAGTGGTGTGTTTTTCTAATTTGATATTTTTCCTTCCCTTCTATGGGTTTATAAAGTTATTTCACATTTAACTGAAATGTGTGGCCATCATCAACTATTGTCATCCTCATTCTATTTCGAATGGCATTTTGTGTTGTTTTCATAATATCATCCTCTAGATCAGCACCTGGTGTTATTATTTCTATACTGCCTTTAGAACTTTCACTATAATACTCCGAGCTAATGATGGATTCTTGAACATTATCAACATTTGTTTTCTTCCTCTTATGATTTAAATTTGTTTCATCTAAATCAATGATTTCTTCATAATCAATAGGAATAGACTCATCATCAATCATCGTTTTTTTGTGTTTATCTTGTTTGTTCTTTTTGTGAGAAGAAGTGATAACCTCATTGAGATCAATCTCAACAAAATATTCATTTGGAGTTTCCTCATTTCCAAATGTGACCCTTTTAGGATTTCTAGAATGAGGATTTGTCTTTCTTCTGTCATGTTTTTCTCTGTCTACTCTTGCAGGTTCAACCTCCATTACTTTTTGTTTATTTTTCCTTCCTTCTTGTGTATTTTCAATATAAAAAGTGTTGATGACATCCATGATATCATTCTCTGTAGAGTAAATCCCCACTAACATATGTGAAATTCGTTCAGCAAAATCTTGTAAAAATAAAATATAACATTTTCATGTTAAATAAAATTAAAACATTACCATGATACTAAAAATAATAAACGATACAAAAATATAAATAAAAAACTTACATTGCCTTTCTCAATATCATCAACGATGGATGCACATAATTCTGAAAAACATTCATTCTTGTTATAATTGTTCAATTTGAAACAATATCTAAAGTTGATATAAGTTCTCCCTTGTTTGACAAGTGCATAAACAATATATGTGGTAGGCAAAAAAACATATATCTCGTAACAAGCTAAGTGCCTGATAATTTCCTTGCACATGTTCTGATTCAGCACAATACAAATATATATGATCTCCATTGTTTCCTTGCTTGTCTTTAACAAACCAAGAATATTCTTGTTTGTTTTCACCTTCCACAGATTTCCACTCTCTAACATTCTTCATTGTCTTTGATAGCTTAGGTGTTAAGCTATCATTTTTTTGCCTAACATTGATGGAGGTTACAGTTGCATTTTTTTATTCCATTATTGCAGGTCGTGATCCAGATATATTGATAGATAATCTCTTTCCCGACATTTTCCTATATTAAGATAAAAAAAAATTAGGCCTTTCACATTATAATCAACTATAAAACATAACTCACATTATAAAAACTAATTTAAAAAAAGATTAATTTTTTTTAACCTATATGTAAAAAAAAATCAATTCACATATGTTATATGTTTAACATATAACACATGTGTTATAGGCTAAACATATAACACATGTGTTATAGGTTAAACACATAACACATGTGTTATATGTTTAACATATAACACATGTTTTATATGTTATAACATATAACACATATAACAATATGTTATATGTCGTTACGAGTATCGCCCTAGCCCCCACGGCCATGGGACCGTGCCTTAGCCGCGGGGGTGCTGGGGCGATGCCCGTAATGTTATATGTTATATAACATATAGTGTATGTTATATGTT
This sequence comes from Picea sitchensis, assembly GCA_010110895.2. Taxonomy (NCBI): domain Eukaryota; kingdom Viridiplantae; phylum Streptophyta; class Pinopsida; order Pinales; family Pinaceae; genus Picea; species Picea sitchensis. The sequence continues at coordinate 110,473 of SNQJ01S0019069.1, forward strand.
ATATAACATATAGCGTAATGTTATATGTTATATAACGTAATGTTGTATGTTATATAACATATAACGTAATGTATATGTTAAATATAACATATAACGTAATGTATATGTTAAATATAACATATAATGTAATGTATATGTTATATAACATATAGCGTAGGTTATATGTTATATAACATATAACCTAGGTTATATGTTATATAACCTATAACCTAGGTTATATGTTATAACATATAACCTAAAAAACCATAAAAAAAAAACAGACAAAAGCTAAAAAAAGTTTAAAAAGTATATCTAAATTTCACTTTTTTCCCATTTTGTTTCAAAAAATCTTAAGGATTTTGTTAAGATTTTCTTAAAAAAGTCTCAAATGTTTTAAAAAGTTGGGATTTTTTTAGAAAAAAGTAGAAAACATCTATGTTTTTTAGAAAAAAGTAGAAAACATGTAAGAATTTAACAAAAAAAAAACCTCTGAAATGTTAAATTCTCTTCTTTGCTTGCTAGATTCTCCTCGGATGTCATCTCGATGTTTTAGCTTGCTCCAAATCCTAAAACAAATACTGCCCAAGATATAACAAAATATAAAAAGATAAAACAAGATTGTGTATTTATAACACAGATGATATAAATTACTGTTAGTATAACGAATGTGGGATAAAAAACAATTAGGTATATTGTCTACATATATACCTAAAATCTTATGGATCATCAATATGTTTAATAAATGTGGGATAAATAGATAAACATAATAAATATTGTAATTAACATGTAAATAACAAAATAAAAGAGTAAAAATTGTTTTTAATTTTTAAGGGAAAATAAGTGAAAAAAATTGGGGGGAAAATTTGGAGGGAAAAATTTGAGGGGGAAATTTTGGAGGGAATATTTTGGGGTGAAATTTTGGGAAATATTTTTGGGCGGGGGGG
>SNQJ01S0019069.1:118718-141752 GCA_010110895.2 Picea sitchensis
TTCACTTTATTATTTAAATAATCCTCTTTGATTTTGTCACTTCACTTTATTATTTAAATAATCCTCTTTGACTTTGTCACTTCACTTTATTATTTAAATAATCATCTTTGACTTTGTCACTTCACTTTATTATTTAAATAATCATCTTTGACTTTGTCACTTCACTTTATTATTTAAATAACTTCTTCTTTGCAAGAACTTTGACTTCTTTGACCTTTTGGGGTTTCAAGCCAATCATATGAGGGTCCTTCAACTTCACAAGGCCATAACTCTCAAACCATGAGGAGTTATGTGATGTTCCACATACCACCGAAAATGGCATGAAATGTACTATCCATCTAGAATAGTCTTACCTGCAAATATATCAAAACTCATACCATTATACATCAAACAAACTTGGGTCCATTACTCAAACCTTTGTGCTACCGGAATTCGCTACCAGACTTTCTTCAAGGGTTGACATCAATGAAAATCAACCCAATTAATCAATAATATCCCCCTTTGACATTGATGGCAACGCTCTGATACAATACTGAAATCATATCATTCATGCTCCCCCTGGAACCATGCATGCATCTCTGTGACCAACGCTCCCCCTGGAACCATGCATATGTCCTCTGCATCTGACAAATCTCTCCCCCTTTGTCATCAATGGAAAAGGTATATTTCCATTCAGGGTTTCTCCCCCTAACTGACTCGTCTGATCTCCCAACATGAACTGTCCTCTTTATGGTCCTTCCTCATGTACATATAAGACATATAAGATAAGCATTCAAAATCATTCATTTTGGAGTATAAATAACTCCGAGTCTCTGGCAAAGATACTCAAAGGCTTCCCAGGGAAGCGATTTTGTAAATATTTATGCCACTTGTTCTTTTGTGCCCACATATTCAACTCGGATGTTCTTTTCTGCAAGCTGTAACTGTAGAAAGTGATACTTGATTGGAATGTGCTTCATCTTGGAGTGCATCACCGGGTTATTTGAGATACTGATGGCGCTTGTATTATCACAATAGATTGGAATGGGTTCATCATACTCAACATGTATATCTGTAAGAGTTTGTTTCATCCATAGAACATGTGTACAACATGTTGTTGCTGCAATATACTCTGTCTCGGCTATAGATAAAGATACTGATGATTGTTTCTTTCTTAGCCATGATACTAAACACTCACCCAAGTAGAATTTTCCTCCATTGGTGTTTCGTCAGTCATCAATGCAACTTGCCCAATATGCATATGTGTAGGCAATAAGTGATAGATCCTTTCATTTTGGATACCATAATCCAAACTCTTTTGTTCCTTTGAGATATCTGAAAATATTTTTCGCTACCAATACATGTGATTTCTTTGGTGTTGCTTGAAATCGTGCCACATGTCCAATTGCTTGCATTACATATAGTCTGGATGCTATCACATATAGTAGGCTACCAATCATTGCCCTGTATTTCCTCTGATCTGTAGACTTTGAATCATCATATTTTCTCAACTTGCAACCGGCTTGCATGGCAGTGATAACTAGTTTGCAATCTTCCATTCTGAACCTCTTTAGGATTTCTCTGATATACTTGGTTTGAGAAATAAAAATTCATTGGTTTCTTTGGCGTATCTGAAGACCCAGAAAGAAGGATAGTTCTCCAAGTAATGACATTTCAAATTCATTATGCATGTCCTTTGCAAATTTCTAGATTAACCTGTCATCAGTACTTCCAAAATTAATATCAACATAAACTTCAATTAATAAAATACTATCTTGAGTTACCTTGATGTAGAGGTTGTTGTCTGCACTTCCTTTTCTGAACCCTGCATGTTGTAGATATTTATCTAGTCTAGAGTACCATGCTCTAGGAGCCTGGTTTAGACCATACAAGGCCTTTTTTAATTTACACACATAATCTGTGTTCTCTGACAACTTAAATCCTTCTGGTTGTTCAATGTAGACTTCTTCTTCAAGTTCCCCATTCATAAAATTTGATTTTACATCCATCTGATACACTTTAATATTTTTGGAGCATGCATAAGCTAAAAGAAATCGGATTGCTTCCATTCTGGCAACTAGGGAAAATGTGTCTTCAAAGTTGATTCCTTCAACCTGTGCATATCCTTTACATACCAATCTAGCTTTGTTTTTTGTAACCTGTCCATATTCATTCAATTTATTCTTGTATACCCACTTTGTGTCGATCACATTCTTATCCTTTGGTATTGGAACCAATTCCCAAGTGTCATTTTTCTCTATTTGATCCAATTCTTCATCCATGGCCTTATTCCAAAATTCATCCTTGTTGGCCTCTTCAAAACAGGTTGGTTTAATCATAGATGAGAGTGTTAGGTGTGTTTGTTCTGGTGAATGGATTCTTCTTCTAGTCTCAACTCTTGCATCTTTGTTTCTGATAATTTGATCTGAAGGATGATTCTTCTGTACTCATCTTCTAGGTGTCTTTGGAGGCACTTGTTAAACTTGCTCTTCTTCTTCTATCGGATCCTCTTCATCTTCCCCTTCTACTTCTTTTTAATCTTCTACTTTTTCTTCGTAAAGTTGTTCCATTGATTCATTTTCTTCTTCCTTTAATTCTTCTCTACCTATTTCATCAATTGTTATGTTGATTCTTTCCACAACTTTGTCCAATCTCAGGTTGTAACACTTGTATGCTTTCCTTGTACTTGAGTAACCAACAAGTACTCATTTATCCACATGAGAGTCAAACTTTCCCATTCTGCCATCTTCTCTTTTGATGTAGCATTTGCTTCCAAAAAATCTTAAGTGCTTCACATTTGCTGGTCTTCCTTTCCATATTTGGAAGTGAGTTTTGCCAGTGTTGTTTTTTAGTGTTACTATGTTTTGAATGTGAATTGTTGTATGTGCTTCCTGTGTCCAAAATATATCTGTCAATTTGGAATCCATTAGCATTGTTTGAGGCATTTCTTGTACTGTCGTGTTCTTTCTTTCAACAACTCCATTCTGTTGAGGTGTCCTAGCAACAGATAATTGTCTTTTTATTCCATGCCTGCTGCAGTAGTCCATAAATTCCTTTGAAATGAACTCTCCTCCATTATCAGATCTCAAGCATTTGATTTTTGAACCCATTTCATTTTCAACCATTTCCTTGTAGACCTTGAAGTTTTCAAAAGCTTCTGACTTATTCCTGAGAAAGAAAATTGTAGTCATTCTTGTATAATCATCAACTAATAACATAAAGTATTTTTCACCTTTTAAACCCTTTGTTGTAGTTGGTCCAACTAGATCAATATGCACAATTTCTAGTGGTCTTGTCATTGAATATACTTTTGATTTAAACCTGGTCTTTGTTTGTTTTCCTTGTTGACAATGCTTGCATAAATTGTTGGTTGGTTTCATGATCTGGGGCATTTCTCTAACTGCTTCCCTTTTGTTGACTTTGACAAAGTTATCAAAATGTATGTGACCCATTCTTTTGTGCCATATCCAACTTTCATCTTCCTTTCCTAGGCAACACTTTTCATTTCCAATTTCACTTAATACATATATGTTGCTTGAAGTTTTCGTATTTGTTGCAAAGAATTTTCCTAAACCTTATTTTCTTATCTTGCACTTCTGTGAATCGAAAGTAACTTTATGACCTTGGTCACACATTTGACTCACACTTAGAATATTATGTTTCATATCTTCTACTAGTAGAACATTTTCTGCCTTGGTATTCTTGTTCCCAATTCTTATTGTGTCTTTTCCAATGATTTTTGTTGAATCATCATTTATGAAGGAGACCGATCCATCTCTTTCCTTTCTTAATGTAAGAAACCTGTCTCTATCACATGTCATGTGTTTTGAACAACCATTGTCAACATACCAACCACGTTTCTTCTGCTTAGTTTGTAGAGCGAGTGTTCATTCTTCATTGTTATATTGATTATGCTTTCTTATTCATGTCCTTTTCTGAGTTTCTTGTCTGTGACTGTTGTTGTTTTGTTGTGGTTCTCTAGGAGGGACTATCATTCTGCAATCTTTGGCCATGTGTCCAAAGTTGTTACATTTGTAGCATTCCACTTCAAAGCTCAAAGATTCAAACCTGTTGTAACTTCTTCTCTGTATTTCACTAGGCCTTCTTGGATAACCCTTTTCTGTATGACTTTCAAAAAAATTTATGTTCCTGTTGTTAGCTCTGCAATTCACAGCTTTATATCCAAAATTATTACATGCATAACATAAACCAGAAAAGATAGTTTGATACCTGGGAGTTGAATATATTCTGAAAGGAGGTACTCTTATGAATCATTTTTCTTCCTAGGGCCTATTTGTTTATGTTGATCGTTGATTCTGAAATATGAATCTTCTCGGTGGAGGAGTGTCCCTATAATTTTCTTTGTAGACCTTCCTATCCCCTTTGATTGTTTCTACATAGATTTTTGGATATGTTTATTCTTCTGTCGTTTTGGAGCTTGATCTCTTTTCTGTCTTATTGTATCTAAGTTCGGACTTGTCATGAGAAGGTTTTTTACTGCTGATAATGGCATTCAAAACTTTTGAGTTGTTCTGCATATTTTTCTTTTGAAGATCATTTCTTAATGTGAAAATGTATGTTTCCAAATTTCCAATGATCATGTCTCTTCCTTCTAGTTGTTCTTTGAGTGCTTCTTCAATTATTTTATCTTCTTCAATTTGAACCTTCAAATTTGTGATCATTTTTTCTAGTTCCTGAGTGTCTTCTTTCTTGTCTAGTTTTGCTTGTAGTTTCTTGTTTTTCATCTTTTCTCTTCTGATAACTTCTATGGCACACAACAATTCTTCTCGGTAGTCAACTTATTCATCTTCATATTCTTATTTGGCCTCTTCATATTCTTCTTCAGCCTCTTCATATTCTTCTTTGGAGTCTTCTTTATCAGAGTCTTCTACTGCCACGAATAGAACTATTTATGTCTCACTATCACTGAATTCATCTTCATCTGATGATGAGATGTCTTCTTTGGTGCATAAGTTTTTCTTGAAAACTTTCTTTGTGGTTCTTTTGTCTTTATATGTTTGTTTTCTATTTGAGTAACCTTCATCATTTCTCTTTTCCTTATGAGGACATTTGTTAGAAAAATGACCAATACCATCAGAAGTAAAAAAAATCAAAGGAATCTTACCTCTATACCTGTCATTGGTTCCCTTGTTCAATCTTCTCACAAAGTTGGTCGCTTCTTCATCATCTTCCGAGACAGCACTGTTGTTTCTATGTTCTTTTTCTTTTTTCTTTCCCTTTTGCTTTGACCTTTTGGATGCTTTGAAGGTTGCTTCTTTTATGTATGGATTTTCTTGTTCAGTTCTCATTTCATATGTTGTGAAGATTCCATGTAGTTCGTCCATGCTTATTGAGTTTAGATCTGTTCTTTCTTCTAGTGTTGATATCTTAGGGTCAAATCTCATAGGAAGATATCTTAGTACCTTTTGAACAATTACGGATTCTTTGATTTCTTCTCCCAATCCCAAGATTGCATTTACTGTTTCATCAACTCATAAAAAGTAAGCTGCAATATTCTCATATTCCTTCATCTTTAGTTGTTCAAACTGACATCTGTAAGTTTGAAGCTTTGTTGTTTTGACTTTTGAATCTTCTTCATAAATATTTCAAAGTTTGTCCCAAATATCTTTAGCAGATTTACAATGTGCAGCTTTGGTGAATACCGATTCTCCAAGACCATTCAAAAGTGAATTTGTGGCTTTGGAATTATTATGACCGAGTTTTATTGCTTTGTCATTTGTTGGCGGAATTGTTGGTGTTGTGTATCCATCTACAATTGATTGCCGAATTTCAAATCCTTGTGCATGTATATATGTCTTCATCCTTATGCTCCAAAATGCATACTTTTGTCCATGAAATTGTGGTATTCCATTTTTATACATGTTGTTTCTCTCCATGATCTACCTTTTAGTGGTTAAACTGATTTCTGAAGGAACTTGCTCTGATACCAATTGTTGGATTACTGAGAGGGGGGTGAATCAGTAATAGAGCAATCTAATCCTTTTTAACCATATAATGCAAGTGTTATATCAATGTAGCATTATCATCCAATATTTGCAGAGTAAATAAACAATGAAAAAATGAACAATCATACGCATATATACTACACTAGTGTTTTTACGTGGAAACCCAAAGCGGGATAAAACCACAGAATGTTTTTTCTTTTATGTCTTGAAGAATTGCATTAATTGGAAACACAAACTTCCTTTGGTTTCCAGCTACAACTGGAAGGAGGCTCCAACCCCCTAGTTTCTCAAGCTATAACCCGAGGGAAGCTCCAACTCCCCAATTCTCTGGCTACAACCAGAAGGAGGCTACAACCCCCTATGTTCTTTGGCTACAATTGGAAGGTAGATACAACCACCTTTCATTGCCCCATCCAACCACCTTGAAATATAAGTAGAATGATGGAATCACTATCACACTATCACTATGAGATATACTTTTGTAAACTTGTACCCATCAACCTGCACCAAACAACATGTACCAATAACCTGAACCATGCATCAACCTGTACCTCAACCTGTAATCAACTTGTACCATAAACAAGTGCATGAACCATGCACCAACCTATACCAAACAACCTATAATCAAATTGTACCATAAACAAGTACATCAACCATGCACCAACCTCATCAACTATACACCTCATGTATGTGCCAACTCGTCAACTACTTGTCTCACATGACTAGTTTTGGATTAGTCAACAACCCTAACTTGAAATAATCATAATTATGTACATGTAATGAATAAAGATATGAAAATAGTACACAATGTTCTCCAGTGTGTTTTATGAAATTCCTCCAGGTGTGACTACTTGGAACCTCTCAAAAAAGTAGTTATAGAAAAAATGGCATACCTTGTTGAATTATGGCTTATTCTAGAGAGCGAACTTGTAGAGCGTGCCCCGCACGGAATATTTGTTGTATTGATCTGAAAATTTTACAAGGAATACTAAATACTGTACTATAACCAACACATTTGGCCTTACTGAATTTGGATCTATTATGAAGAAGTTATGACGTTTTTACCCGAAACACCTGTTTTAGACTAGTTTTAGAAAAGAAAATTGGGAGGTTGTTGTGTGGGCACAACAATATCTAACTCAACTAAAACTACATCAACTATATATCTAATGGAAAATTGGAAAGAGGTATAAAATAAACATGGTGTAAAAGGTACATTTATTGTTTGTCGATCTCTACAACCCATTCATTTTGAAGCACAATAATCATCTCCCAAAATTGTAAAAGTAAAGTCAAAAACTAACCTTAATTGAGCCTAGTCAGTTATTGTAAACTTCAACTTAGACAAAGGGTTACTATTGTATGGGAATTTATATAATTTGGATTTTTTACCTTAACTGAGCCAAATCATTTATTGTAAACTTTGACTTAGACAAAGGGTTACTATTGTATGGAAACTTAAATAATTTGGCTCTAGTCTTCTAGCAAAAATGTATAACCAAGAATTTAAAAATAAACAAATATACCTTCAAAAGAAAGTGTATTTTTTTGACCCTAATTATTGACCTCAACGTAGGTCATCCTTCCATTATAATTTTTTGTCAAGATACCTGAGAGATTAAAACAACATGAAATTTAATTTTATTCACAGAACTCAAGCATACTTTCTCTTTTCTTCTCATTATTCAAGTCTCCATATCTTCCTTTTATATAGGCTACGAGGGCTACATATCAAATTAAATAAATTGCCTCTGGAATGTAATATAATAAATAAAATATAAATAATATAAATAATAATTGGATGGCTATTAGGTGAAAGGTTGCTTGTTCTAATATAAACTAAGGTCAACTAGGCAAACAAAGGACCTAACTAAGGTCAACTAGGCAAACAAAGGGCCTACCACTAGTCTATTCTTCACACATTTAGCTTCAACAATAATTATAATTTTCTCAGAGCTTATTGAATTCCTTGTCTTCATCATTCGTATTAATAACTAGGACTCATCAAACGAAAAATGAGAAGTATATAAATATCAACACATCATTCGCCATTTTTTATTCTAAACAACAACAATATGTGCATTAAAAACAAATTAGCATGTACAAAATATTAAAAGTCCAAAAATAAATACATTTAAAGACCATAAGAGAGCCAACATCATGTCTCGGTGCTCATACAACTAACGATTCATAGGGCATCTCATAATAACCATAATCAATTAATCCAACACTATTAAGATAATAGGTATCTCCATTAGTATGGGAATTGAGCCCATTCAGGGACACCATTAATAAATGGGGGAACCATATGCATCGATTTACCTATAAGTAAATTTCCTTCTCCTTTTCCACTAATAAGTAAAAGTGACAAGAATCTTCCCACCCTGGCATTCAATTTTCATGATTACTATTGAGGCAAACTCAAGCTCATGTACTCAATTGAATGTTAACAACCATGCATCCTTCATTTCCATGCATGTTATAGGCAAATAGTTTCAATGCAATAAAGTAGTATAGGATTGTGACTAGATTGTGGATAAGGAGGATGGATGAAGGATGAACAAGAGAAAGGAAAAATTATAATGGAAAGTAGAACAGACTTGATGTCTGATAAATCTTTTTTTTTATTTCTTACCTTCATATTCCTTCTTTGGTCTCATAATCAAATGTTTCTAGGAAAAATAGTTTGCAATGAAAAAAAAAATTATTCACATATCTCTCGACATAAAACAACATAAAATACTAGTGTCCCTTACCCTTCGGGTTTTAAAATTGGGAATAAAATTCATAAACCTTTTGTATTTCTATCAAATGTGTCATGAAAAGGTTATGGATTGGTAAAACATTTGGCATAAGCCTCTAATCATGGCCAAGTTCAATACCAACACTCATTCTATCATTAAAATCTTGAGTTCCAAATCTATAAACCAATTGATTGTAAATAGAAAACATTTTTCAAAACAACCATTAGTAGTAGAAAATTTCCATTTCTTTTTCACAAAGGAATGCACTAAATCCATATTCACGCCATAAACAACATGTGTTAAAATTGGTGCATCCATTCTCAATCAACATGCCTTCAATGCATGGATCGAACTTGGATCTAAATCTATTCCAGGAGGTTATCATATCAAGCTCTAAGTGAAAATTGGGCATGCAATAAATCAAACTAAGAATAGCACCATCTCTTCATACTCATCATGGCCCCCAACTATTCCATCAAGGGAAATAATCACATCATGATTTATGCAAATCTACGCTCAAATAGATGCTTAAAAAATGCCAAAAAAAAGTGTTCATTGAATAATGTTTCCAACCCACCATATATAATTCATACCTAGCTCAATATTTGACCATTTCTATGTGCTACCAACAAAGAAGGTAAACAATTTTCTGACTCAAAGTATATGTACATTGGAAGGCCAACTAAGGAGTAAGCCTCTGATCTCTTCAACATAAATCACAAAAAACTAAAAGAAATGATGGGATTTGACCCAAATGTGTATGCATATATGATCTGAAAAATCCTTAGATGTTGATAAATTAAAATACACATAAACATCTAATTGATCTTTGAAATAAAATGATCACTTGATTGTTTTGCAAATTACATGTGAAGAACTTATCTAACCAAATTCACTTTAATGATAAATGACTTGCAAAATAATTGACCTTGAAATGAACAACAATAATATAATCACAAACACAAGTTGGAAAAACAGAGTTCACCCAATTTAGGCTACCTCTCCGGGTTCGCTTCCAATAGAGACGTTTTTTTATTAATACTCAAATGCTTTCGTTTTACAATGACCATTTTACATGTTGCTAAAATGCAGAAATGGAGTGCATTGTCGGATTCCTCGCGAAAAATCATGCAAAATCGATATAAAATTCCTAAAATTTCGTCAAGGTACCATTTCGCATGCTTTATGGTGTAACCCCAAAACTTGTGTACCCTCGGGCATGAATTACGAATCCACTCTACATTAATTAATTGTACAATCCTTGGGATGTGTTCCCATTAAAAAGGGTGAGAGCCCCTAACCAACCTATGAATTTCATGGAAGACATTTAATTATAAGGCGGTTGGTTTCATAACCAAACCCGCACATATGGCTTGTTGGTTAAGTTGTTGTAATATTATATGGTGTGTCGGGGGTTCAAGACCCTCCGACCACATTATATTTGTGCATTTTTTCATTTGTTATACTGTATATAATATATATAGTTCAAACCCGCCTGAATGTTTTGGTTATCCGTCTGCATATAGTTATAACCATATGGATATATATCACAACTCCCGTGCAAATTTTGAAACGTTGTTATATGGTTATATGCATTGAGCCCTGCCACAAATATATGTGGGTTATATGGTATATATCAAGACCAATATCCAAGAGTTGATGGCTTAGTCCCTCGACCCTTTGGCTGTCAGTTTGAACTTTATACAAACTTAAAACATTTTGGAAATATGTAATGTTAAGTAACACTGTGAGGGCGCGATGGTAGTGGAGAATTTGCTAAAGCTTTGGGAGGTTATGGAGGTCATGATTTTGACCCTTTTTGACTCCATAACTTCTACACAACTCTAGCCAATATAGGCCAATGAGGGGTCACCATGAGTCGACCTCTCATTTACTTGTCATCATAGGAGTGGACCACTTGTGCGCCACTTGTCAATATGTGATTGAACCACCTGGAGGTACGATATGCCAAGTCATCTGCCAATAACCATGTGTCATGTGTCACCTTTGCAGTGGTGACACATGTCACCTCTTTTTTCCCATGTACTTTGACCTTTGACTTGGTTGACTGAAACTTTGACCGCTATAACTTTTGCATACGAACTCCGTTCAAGGTGAAATTTACGCCATTGGAAAGATGACGACAAGCTCTACGCATTGATGTATTTTTTGATAGAATTTGGAACAATTGAATTTTTAGCATTACTGAGCCATTTTGGACCTCTATGGATGTTCTGGATCTTTCTGGACCTTTGTGAGCATTCTCGGAACCTCATGGATCATTCCTCCCCATTGGAAGACTTTTGTACCACCAAAAGTTTTTATTACTCAGCAACTAAGTGAGGGTATATTTCCCTCACCCTTTCAATCTCTGTCCATTTGGATTTACTTGGTTTTACCCCTTTAAGACCAACTCAAAGATATTCCACATCACCTCATTGTAAAGTTTTGATCCTTCTGTCAAGAATTACATCTTTGTGTAGCTCGTCCAAATACTTTGGAGAAAAATCATGAATTGTTGGAACCTGAATACTTTCATCTTCATCCATAATCATAGGAGGCTCATAAAGCTTCAAATTCTCAACATTTTCCACTAAATACAATTGCATGTAGGCTGGTAGATCTAAACGAAAGGCATTAGTAACAATTTTCTCCAAGATCTTGAATGGACCATATCGGATTGGCCTTAGCTTTTTACCTTCACCTTTCATTCTATATTTTCCGATATGTAACCATACTTGATCACGGACTTCAAACTAATGATCTACCTGATGTTTATCGTGCCTTGACTTATACTTGGATTGGCTCTTCTCCAATTGTTCATGTACTACTTGATGTACCTATTGAATTTTTTGAATGAACCTTTTAGCTTTATCTGTATCATCATTTCCATCTTCTTTACCTACTTCTCCAAAGGAAAATTCTATAGGTGATTTAGGTAACTACCCAAAACATACTCCAAAAGGATTTTTCTGAGTAGATGAATGCATGGCATGATTATAGGCATGTTGGATATAAGGAAATTGTTCATCCCATAATTTAGGATGTTTTTTGCAGTATCCTCGAAGTAGATATACCACTGTTATGTTCACCACCTATGTCTATCCATGTATCTACAGATGAAAAGTCGTGTTGGTCTTCAACTCAGTTTCCATTAGCTCCCATAAATGAGACCAAAACTTTCCCAAAAAGAGAGAGTCGTGATCTGATATGATAGATTTCGGAATTCCAAAATGAACCCATACATTAACGAAGAACATATGTATTGTTTGTTCGAATGTGGCATGTTTCTTGCATGGAATTAGAACACGCATCTTGTTGAATCTGTCCACCAAAACATATAGATAATAATGACCTCTCCTAGACATCATCAAACCCCTTGCAAATTCCATGGAGATACTTTCCCATGGTTGTGAAGGTACTGGAAGTGGTGTATATAATCCTAGTTTTTAGTTTCTAGGCTTATTGGTAGCATACATGACACACCCTTTGGTATACTTGAAATTATTTCATTCATTCAATGCCAATAACAATACCTTTATAACTGTGAAATTGTCTAACCAACCTCAAAATGACCAGAGATGAGAGACATATGAGCTTCTCTAATGACATTAACTCTTTCATCTCTTGGTATACATAGTTTTCCAAGATGATATAACAAATTGTCATGCATATAATAATACGATTGTTGATTATTGTGAGTTAATGTATCATATACTTCTTTAAAATAAACATCCCTAACATATTGTTCTACATAGCTTTCATGTGATAAAGGATTATACTTGAGTATTATAGATGCATTAATTACTGATCTTGATAACATATCTACAACCTTAATAGGAATACCCTTCTTATACTTGATTACCAAATGAAATTATTGTAGAAAACCCATCCACCTGAAGTGTTGTGATTGTTGTATCTTGGTATGTGACTGCAAATATTGTAATGGTTGATGATTGGTATGAATTATTGTTTCCTTTCCCATTTATTAATGATTCCATTTCTTTACACTTTGTACCAACACATACAATTCCTTATCATATGTTGGATAGTTAATCACAGCTTGAGTGAAAGTCTCATAATGATAACATATAGGTTTACATCTTTGCATCAAGGTTGTGCCCATGGAATATCCTCTTGCATCGGTTTGAATCTCAAATGGATTTTGTAGATCTAGAAAAGACAATATTGGTGTGGTGCTTATCTTTTCCTTCAATATCTTGAAGGTTTTATGTTGCTTGCCTCCCCATTGAAAGACTTGCTTAACACTTGTTAATTCATTTAGAGGTGAAGCTATGTATGACAAATTAGCAATGAATTTCCTCCAATACTGTATTGCTCCTAAGAAGCTCATGACTTTGGTGGAAGTAGTTGTCTTGGGCCATTTCACAATGAATTCAACATTTGTCGGATCTATCTTTAACTAACCATTCCCTACGATGTAACCCAAATATACTAGAGACATTTTTCCAAATTCACATTTAGATAACTTGATATACAGCTTCTCCTTCTTCAAGAGTTCAAAGACTATATTGACATGATTTATATGATCCTCCCATCTTCAACTAAAGATCAATATTTCATCTAAATAGACAATAACAAAATCATCTACGTAGGGTCAGAACACATCCTACATCACTTTCATAAATGTTGTCGGTGCATGACATAACCCAAATGGCATAAAAAACCATTCGAACAAGCCTTGCTTGGTATTGAAAGCAGTCTTCCATATGTTGGCGTATGCAACTCTAATCTAATGGTAACCACTTCTCAAGTCCAAATTAGTGAAATACACAACATTCTTTAACTGATCTAATATATCATCTATTCTAGGAAGAGGATAATGGTTCTTTACTGTAATCTTGTTCAGGGCTCGAAAATCAATACACATCCCATCTTTCTTTGGAACTAAAACAATAGGAGAACCACACACAGAGGAGCTTGTTCTAATGATTCCTTTATCGAGTAACTCCTAAACTTGCTTTCTAATTTCTACATTCACAATCATTGATGACCTGTAAATTCCAATGTCCAGAAGAGGAGCATCTTGCTGCAAATATATTTCATGTTCAACCTCACTTATAGGATGCAACCCTGTAGGTTCATGAAAAAACTAATTATAATTAGATATGATGTTGATCAACTCTTGTTTATTACTTGGATCACAACCTGCTAAAGCATCTATTTTATCTTCTTCTTTCTGTTTCACTATCATGAGAACAAAATATTTCCATGCGCTCATGAGTCTCTTCATTTTCCATGTGCTCACTAAAGAAACATTAGTTTTGATGCGAAGAGCTCTAACAATATATTCAACCCCATCCTTGAGAAGGTGATATTTGTTTTCTTCTCTATAGAACACAGCCTTTTTTTCAAATAGATATGGACTATCAAAGATAATGTCGCAAATATCAAGATGCACAACATCTAACTTGACCTCTTCAAAGAACTTAGTCGTAATTGCAAACCTAATCTTACATTGTTTTGTTCCCTACAACTTAGCATCGTCACACACCCAACCTAATGGATATTTATTTTTGTGAGGTGTCATATTCAATCCCAGCTTCTTAACAATTACTTTGGATATTAGGTTAACTTGAGATCCACTCTCAAATAAATTATATACCTTTGTATGCTGGACTATAACTCTGACACGAAAAATCTCACTCCTTTTCTTATAATCAATATCACTTTCCATCTTAGCATATTGAACTGAATAATTTGAATTGATAGTTGATATATATTTTATTCCTATGGTCATGATGTTATATTCATCTCTGGAATCTGACCCTAGATCTCTATGAGCTAATGCAACAGTCTTCTGTTGATCCGGATTATTATCAGCACGAAATGAGAGCGGAGATATAATAAAGAAACGTACATAGATATCTCGGATATCCAATAATATAATAGAAATGTATCATAGATGCAACCATAAACAAAAAGATATGGTAATACAAAAATTTTTATTTAATGAGCGAAAATGTACAAAGACTGTAAAAATACAGAGTGAAAGACTCGCTAAAATGGTGGCAGCTTACCTCTGAGAAGAGATGTGTCTGGTACTCACATTCACAAGAAGATGATTTTACAATGAGGCTCCAAAGTCATTTTTATCATAAAGAAAATCCAAAACCCTAACACCGGAAGATGAAAAGCCAACAGTTTTGTGGACCTCGTTTTGGGTAGTTTGGTGTATCAACTTCCCAGGGGCGTAACTTTGGCATACGATCTCCATTTGGGGCGCATGATAACTTGTTGTAAAGGTATCATCAAGGAGATTCATTTTGGGGGATTAATAAGAGCCTTTAGATATCATTGAAAATCTCAATCGTGAAAAACCTTCATGTAGGCCCTCAAAATGGCCTCGGAAGTTAAAAACTGTTAAAAATAGTAAATTACCAAAATTGCCAGAAATGTTTTTTGAGCCAGTTGGAAAAGGTGGGTGGCCATCGATATCTACCTTGATCATATGCTTCCCTTTATCCTTGAATTTATTCAGTCGTAATTATGTACACATCTTCCAACACTGTTGTTGCACCTCTTTCATCAGCTTAGTGAGCAAAACAAAGGTGCTTGCAAGCTTAGTTGGGTTTTCTAAGCAGGACAGTTGCAAGGAAAAGGGTTAGAGAAATAAATATAAAAGAAAAACTAAGAAATAAACTAAGAAATAAAATAAAAACTAAACGAATGAGCATAGGGACATAAGGACAAAAGAAACAATAAGACCCATGTCACCAATGGTAAGGTTGATATTAGTGAAAGAAAACACCAAGAAGAAAGAGGACTATGAGTCCCTTCTTCCTCCAAGGGAGGGCTCTTGGACCCCCACAAATAAGCTCTTCTTACAACTTTCAATGAAAATGGTGAAAGAATTATTTGCTAATCCACTCAAGGGGTGAGATGGATTGCCCAATGTAATGGTGCTAGTATACTCTTGGTGAGAATAGAGGATTCTTCAAGAGAATAGTAGTAGCATAACTTTGCTATTGAATTCCTTAAAAAATGAAGTGCACCCATGGCCTTTTTATCGCACCTCTTTGAGGTATTGGTCAACCAGCTTGTAGTGTGTAAAGAGGCTAATTAGGGCATTTATAGGTCTTTGACCAGCCACCCAGTCGGATCCAGTCCAGATTTGAGTGTCAAATCAACTTGGAAGCTGAACCAGAAGTGGGTGGGAGGCCGACCACTCTCATAAATGCATCATTCTCACATGTGCACGTATTTTTGCGACCACAATCGTGCATCGGGTGCATGTGCGCCTTTCTTGCATTTTTGTTTTGCGCATGTGTACGCGTGCCCTGTGTAGTCATAGCGCACTTTAATTTTGTCACTAGTTGTATAGTTTTTTACCCTTTGGAAATGATTTTGTGGTAATTTTGGTCCATGGGTGACCTCATAACTGTTTGGTGATGTTGAATTCTTGTAACCATTTGTGGGCGAAATTTCAGTGATAACAGATGCCCCCTGATGGATGAGGTTAGGAGCATACGTATAGCCGAAATCCATCAATGTTTCTTCTACTGAGAGTGTCATTGTAAGAGAGAGCGATAGTGGGATTGTCAAGAGTTACCCGTTGGAGGGATAAGGGAACCTGTAGAACCCAACCTTCCATAAGGTGTGTAAAAATAAACTATGTACAAATGAGGTAGGCATGCCCCATGCTCATGTCATGTAACTCAAAAAAGGAATGATGTGTTGATGTAGACAACTGCAGCACCCTCGGGGGCGGTCGTGATAAAGGTAGAAGACAATTCTGTGGAGGAACATACTCTGAACAGTAGGCAGTGACATTTGTAACAAATATCACGGATTCTGTAGGCATTGATAGCCCAACCAAGTTCAGAGGTCTTCGGCAAATATAAGAAACAACTGCAATAGTCACAAAGTAAGATGCATCGTAAAATGAGAAAGTGTTAAAGTCGAATGTTACAGGGGTAAACGACAGCATGGAACAATTGTGGTTATCCCTGTGTCGTCTGAGATATCTCATTGGAAAGGTAATGAGAGTCAAGATACTATCGCCCTTCTGGAAAACTGTGTTGATGTCGACAAAAGGGGGGTGTGACTCCCAGAAGCAAAGGGCTTCGTGAAATCTACTAGGTGAGGTTAGGAACTAGAGGAGGTACATGGAAAAAGTCAAGATGTATGAAGACTCAAGACTGTCGTTGGTTGGGGGTAAATGTGAAGGATAAGTGGCCGCAACTGTGCAACTAAGTCGAGTGTCAGGGGGACAACAAGACATGGGATAAGTTGTGCCAGAGGCGGGACAAAGTGAACAAACTCAAAGGGTAGAGGTAAGTGGCATGTGGGATACTCAAAGTATATGGACGATGTCAACAAGGGTAGATGATAAGGGGTGCCCCAACCAAGGGTGACATAGGTTGCATTTTCCAAAAAGGGAAGAAGGTTGCTAAAGGTGACGACAAAAAGGTATGGAAATGCTGGTAATAAAGGCTTTTTTACAATAAATAAAGAATAATTTTGGGTTGAGTATGCAAATATAGAAACGGGTGCCCCAATGTAATATGGTTGGGTGGGAGAGGGCACCATTTTCTTGGAGAACTGGTGGAGGGTGGGGGCCCCATGGGTGGGTTTCTATATGAGGTAGGTGAATGAAGGGAAATTTGCAGAGGGGCAAACTGATTGTGGATGAAATGGAGGGTTCATGATACTGTGGAGGTGTAGTCAAACTAGAACCTTGAAGAGATAATCTGGGAGTCCAGTGGGAAAGCTAGCAAAATGAGGAGAAGGAGTATGTGGCTGATTCGCAACATGATGTAAGACTATCGGGACTCCCATCCCTAAAGGGTTAAAAAAAAGCATGAGTGCCAAAGTGAAAAAAGGGGCTATGAATGAGACAACTCATGTGAGGGAGAGTGCTACCGGGTGATAGTACCTAAGATGCAAATGGAGGTGTTGGTACTGCAGAGCCGGAGATGGAGATCCTAGAGGCAAATGTCAGATGGTGTGATTGGAGATGAAATTGAGATTCAGAGTGAATGATTACATGCCAGTGCTGATGATATACCTAAAGGGGTTGTGTTTATGTATGATGACCAAGTACCTGCACACATGAAAACCAAATACCCGATGCAAACAATATCTGAAGAGAATCAAACATATGAGCATTTATTTGATAATTTTAAACATGAGCATGCGTACCTGGACGGGGTATGAAAAAAATGGTGCCTCGGGGGCTAAGGATAAAAAGTGGCCTGAGGACTGTCTTGATGTAGATGATGATATGTTGATCCCGTGGCTGAAGACAGATCAACGAACGGACACCCAGAGCTCCCGGAATGGTGATTGGAAGTTGGACGGAAAGGCCTATATATAGATGTAGGGCCCACATTACCACCTCATTTGTACTTGCTGCCAAAGTGACTAGACGAGAGGTATTCAGAGGAGATTTGGAGATTCCGATAGAATGAGACAGTCGATCCAGGACCAGCAAGCTTCAGGTTGGTAGTCTTATCGTCCTGCATAGAAGTAGATTTTCAATTTCTAGGCAGGGGTTGTACAGAGGGTCGTACAGGGGGTTTTATGGGTGTGGGCCCTCAAGTGCATGGGAGAACCGGAAATATGCATGCACAAGTGCGCGCATGTTATCCGGATGGCCGCACATGGGGGCGCCCATAGGGGGGACAAAGGTGCGCATGATGTGCATGCCTATTTGATACACAGTCGCGCATGGGTGTGTGGTTGTGTAGTGAACATGCATGCATTGATGCGCGCCTGTGTTCGTGACAGGGGCGCATGGAGGCGCCCCTGTAGGGTGGGCAGGCATGCACGTATGCGCACCTGATTGATGAACAGGCATGCCTACATGCGCGCCTGTGGGATGGACATGCGCGCAGCTGTGCACGCCTATGGGGTGGATATGCGCGCATATGTGCGCACCTGTGGGTAAAATAGTCGTGCCTTGGAGGCAAGGCTGACGCGCACAAAACTCATATTTTTTAATGTTTTATGGTCAATATGGATGACTTAGGACTGTATTATGTGGTTGCAGGCGATCAGCTTGCACAATGTCAGTCGGCTGGCGAGAGCGGGATTGGTCCCAGCTGAGGGATGTCATGGCTATTGAGGAGCCGGGGGTACGTGCCACTTTGGTAGCCTGTGGGTTGTTGAAGTTCTTTGAGTGCCCGTTGATACGGGCGCAGGAGTATCTCCTGCAGTTTCTTATCTGGATGTGGAGTCTAGACCTACATTGTTTTATGGTGCGGGAAGAGTAGATTGCCTTCACTGCAGTGGAGGATAAATATTTTTTGACTGGGCTCCCTTTTCAAGGAACGCCCCTACCGGTGGAGCCAGTGTTACCTGCGGACGTGGCATTAGTGACATTAGGTCGGAGGTACTATTTTAGGTTGAACTTCATGTCGGGCTTCGTTGTGAGCATTGGGGCAATGGATGCTCTAGTGCATCGTTGTATAACAGCGATGATTGTGAGGGTGTATGGGTCCCTCGTGACTCAGCAGATCAGTGATGGTCAGCTGAGTATTATGGGGAGGAACCTGGCTAGTGAGCACTTTGCCTGGGGCCTTACGCTGCATGCCAGGATGGTCGGGCAGCTGCATCGATGTCATTCCACCGAGACAGAGGACTTTGCCTTTGGGTCCATCCTGGTGGCCTGGTTTTTGGAGAGGGTGCCTGTGTTGCGCCCTAGGATTTTATTGGGCACGCTTGGGGCAAGAGAACCGCGACTAAAGCGGTGGGTGATGATTTTGGTTCACCATGGTGGTGGCGAGGGCGGCCACTTTTTTACAACTGAGGTGGCACAGGTGTGGCAGCAGATGTCATAGGTTATATTGCAGTATCCATATGCTGGTGTGGACTTACGGGGTGATCTGGACATGGTGTTACCTCCAGGGGAGGTATTTGATCACCGAGGTATGTTTATGAGTTTTGATATGTTGATTTTTTGAGATAGCATGACATCTGCATTGGGTATGGATGTTGATACTATCTTTTGTTTGTTTGTATATGTAGTGTTATCACTCCAGGAAACTCTCTTAGGCTGTAAGTCGGAGATGCCTGGTAACTAACTTTTTTTTGGGAAATATTTTGTTAATAATTGATATGGTTTTTGGATCAAGATGAATATCTAGGGACTGGACTGTGTGTTCAAGACTGTCTAGAAATATAAAATCTCACAAGGCCTTCTAGTAATGCAGTCAGACAAGGTTTGATTAAATGGAAGAGAAAATAGCTATTGAACCAGATTATACTCATATAAAACAAGCACTATGGGTTTAATAACTAAGGAAATAACTTATGATTATCAACTTAATCAATCAATTAGTGAGATGACAGTCACATGCAGATTGAATGAGCATCAATAAAGAACCTTCACTCATAAGATATCAGAGAACAGAAAAGAAAAATCTGACAACACAACTGAAGGAAGCTTGCAATTTTTCATATAATAACAATAGGTCTCTCTTACAGTAGCAGCATGTAGAACCCAAAATCGAACCCTAGTTTCATATCAAAAATAGGCCTTTATAGCCTCTTACAAACAGTTTTACAAATCCCAAAAACATGGATCTATATTTAATAAAAACAATTCAATTCTATCTAAACAACTTGAAAATAAAGTCTTAACAACTAAACATAGAACTCGAACTGTCTTCAAACTCCCAAATTCGCCATCTGCATCCTTCAGCTCCTGGTATCAGCAATGTGGTGAAGAATAGAAGGACACATGTCTTGTCAGTTGGATCTCCCAACGTTCATGGTCATTTTTTTAGGAAATGGTTTAGCATGTGTTACCAAATTTCTCTCGAACCTCTGATGTTGAACCCTTTGCATGCGATCTGATAGCCCACTGATACACTGCAACTCCTTAAAAACCTGTTTGGAATGAACTGTCCTGTCCTTGGCTTCAAAAATTACTTTTCCAGCTTTCAACAGCGCACTCGTTTAATTTTTCGTGGGTTAGTTGTTGAAAGCCATCACTTTCCACAGCTAACAGGTCATAAAGTAATAGCTTTGCGCTGGTGAAAGTACCGATTGCGCTCAAAATGAGTTTTTACGTCCAAAAATTGATTTCAACAAAACTCAGTGTGTCTTCGATTTCTCACCTTGCATATTAACGGCG
This sequence comes from Picea sitchensis, assembly GCA_010110895.2. Taxonomy (NCBI): domain Eukaryota; kingdom Viridiplantae; phylum Streptophyta; class Pinopsida; order Pinales; family Pinaceae; genus Picea; species Picea sitchensis. The sequence continues at coordinate 139,511 of SNQJ01S0019069.1, forward strand.
ACTTGAGTGAGTACCTTCAGATCTGGATGGGGTTTTTGGCTTAGTTTTTGTTTCAACCTCCTTATCTACCTTTTGAGGCATTTGGCAAGCCACCACAAGTTGTTGTAGTCTTTGGTGAGTTTTTTCTTCCTCTTCTTCTCTCTAACACTTTCCTTAGCCAATCTTTCAAATGTAGCATTGGTCTTGGTGAAGTTATCAGACAACTTCTTATACCTTTCTTTAATCACCCGCTCCAAGACCTCTTGCTGAGCTATGACCTCTTTCAAATGCTTGATTTTCTGAGACTTCTTTGACTTAGAGATTTTCGATGTTTTTCCCTGTTTTGTCTGATTGAAGGTTTCATAGTTAGGTGCACACTCAGCTGACTACTCAGGACTCTTGGTGACAGGGCATTGATCTTGCTGCTCTGATTCTGAATCTGAATAGGGAAAGTTTAGTATATTGGTTCTCTTCCATGTACTCTACTATGTAGGATGCTCTGTGTTTTTCTCTGTGGTCTATTCTGTGGTGTGCTCAAAGTTTAACTTTATCTTCAACCTGTGAGGCTTCATTCCAGATATTCTGTCTTCTGGAGGTCCTGGCAGGGTCCTTCTTTTTCTTGAACTGCTTTGAGGAGATGATTGTTTCTTTGAAGCCTTCCCCTGTTCATTTGCAATCGGGTTCTGTGTTTCAAAACCTTCCCAGAATAGAAAATTCTCCCAGCTCCTTCCCTGTTGTTTCAATTCCTCCAGGATAATCAATTTTATGAGGCCGAAGTGACATAGAGTAGTTTTTATGTTCAAGGGTTGAGCTCTAATCTTCTTGCAAACCTTAGTCAAAATTTTATGTAGGAATAAGGCAAATTAAGAGGGGTCTTGCCTTTGAAATGATCCAGGAGTTTGAAGTGGTACATCATAAGTTTATCATACCTGCCCTCCGAGTTAATGTACAATTGGATACCTTTGAACAGCTCCTGCCATTCTTCTTCTAGATAAGAAACTAGCATACCTTTTTTCCAAGCCTTGTGCTTGTACCCCTCTTTCAAATAAACTCTGAAATCCAATTTTTGGGGAGCAGTGGTTTTAAACCAGTTCTGACCGGTTCTTGGTAGGCATGTTGCTACGGCAATGGTAGCTTCATCTACCACAATCTCCATGGACCCGATGCGAGCCTTGTTCCCATCGAAAGTCTTGGAAAAGGCTTCTACTGTAGACTGGTGGCAACCAACTTGCAACCTTTCAACGAATTCAATACACCCTGCATTCGAAAAATGTCTCTGGACTTCGGGGTGTGTCTGTAAAAAGGACAGGCTATCCAGCTCTCTCTTGAGTAGAGCACCACTACATTTTCTCACCATTTTGTAACTCTAAGATCCCGACAATTTGTAACCCCTGCAACTGTTGGTCGAGCCGAGGTTCTGCGCTGTTGAAAGCACTTCGAGAATCGGCTCTGTTTTAAAACATTTGAAACTTTGACAAGCCTCCGCGAAAAGGGTATGATATGGAAACAATGACTTGATTTGATGCTTATCAGGCCGACAATACATCCTCTATACCTGCACCACTACATTCGATCTTGACATCCCTGATGCCATGATTATGGAACGTGAGTTTCTGAGCCGAATTAGTGTCACGATCCTATTCTGACATGCAGAATTGTGTTTCCATCATTACCCACTCTTATCAGCGCATGATTTGGATTTGCCTGACGTGGGATGATCATATCATCATTTCCTTCGGACGTGGATATCACGCACGTGATTCCCTCTTTCTTCAACCAACGGCCCGTGGAAAACGCCTATGTTAGTTGTTTATACTTGTCGCTTTCACCAGTGCATGACCCTGTGGAAAACCTCGGTTAGTTGTTGAAAGTCTTCACTTTCCTCAGCGCGTGACCTTTTAAGAATTGCTCCTTAACTGCGGAAAATTTTCACTTTCACCAGCGTGCGACCTTGTAAAAACCGCTCCATAGCTGCGGAAAGTATGCACTTTCAACAGCGCACGACCCGCGAAACTGATTGTTGGACATTTTGAAATTCACCACTTTCAACAGTGCACAGACTTATGAGAAGCGCTCCTTAGCTGCTAAAAGTCGCCACTTTCCACAGCTAACACTCAACATTTGGACACACGTTAGTTGTTGAAAGTGAATTATGCAAATTTTGAAAAGAAGACTTTATGGATCATATTATTTTCTAAGACGAAAACCGAAACCTAAGTTTTGCAACTATAGAAACTCAAAAATGACTTGAGGTTACAACCTA
>SNQJ01S0019070.1:5052-36178 GCA_010110895.2 Picea sitchensis
CAAATATTGCATATTTATATACATGCATAGTTTTAAACCCTAATATGCAAACACTCTTGCACAAATACCCTATTGGGTATGTTCATATACAACAATAGTCCACAACCACAATATTTCACTTGAAAAATTATTAATCTATCATCTATCATCTATCACTATAAAGAATTTCAGAGTTGTAAATGTAACAATACATATTAGTTCATGCATGTAACCCCAAACAAAAATGTATATTTCACCCTACAAATTTCGGGGATCAACAACATATATGCAACCTGCATTTTTCCATAAAAGGGCATGCATTTTCCTCAATTCCCTGTTTTCATGAAATTACATAAGGACATTGTGCATAATGTGCATAACTCATCTAAATATATGAATTTCCCCTAAAATTGTGATTTAAGGAAGATATAATGCAAATCCTAAGACAACGATTGCAATCTTCACTTCAAGGTATGTTCAAGCTTCATCTACAACAATAATCTACAACCACAATATTCCACTTGTGTAATCATTAATCTATCATCTATCCCTATAAATCATTTCAGAGTTGTATATGAAACAATACATATTAGTTCATGCATGTAACCCCAAACCAAAATGTATATTTCACCCTACAAATTTTGGGGATCAACAACATATATGCAACCTGCATTTTTCCATAAAAGGGCATGCATTTTCCTCAATGCCCTGTTTTCATGAAATTCCATAAGGACAGTGTGCATAATGTGCATAATTCATCTAAATATATGAATTTCCCCTAAAATTATGATTTAAGGAAGATATAATGCAAAGCCTAAGACAAGGATTGCAATCTTCACTTCAAGGTATGTTCAAGCTTCATCTACAAGAACAATCTACAACCACAATATTCCACTTGTGTAATCATTAATCTATCATCTATCCCTATAAATCATTTCAAAGTTGCATATGTAACAATAGATATTAATTCATGCATGTAACCCCAAAACAATATATATATATTTCACCTTGCACCATCTTGGGACAAAACAACATATGTACAGCATGCCTTTCTCCCTAATAGGGTGTGCATTTTTCTCAATGCCCCCTTTTCATGAAATTTCATAAGGAAAGTGTGAATAATGTGCATAATTCATCTAATGATATGAATTTTCACTAAAATTTTTCTTTCGTGAAGTTATCATGAAAATCCTAACACAAGGCTTGCATTTTTTACTCAAGGGCGTTCATTTTACAACATGCCTTGTTTTCAAGCAAAAAACACATAATTTCTATTTTTGAGCATGCATTTTCTTCTTAAGGAATACATATCTCATATTAAGGAATAAATTTTTCACTGTCCTATATATACATCATCTCATGATACAAAATTCACCACTATATCTTTTCTACAACTTTTGTACAACCATGTAGCTTGTAATATTTCATATAATATTGACATATTCATTCTATATTTCATCAAAAGGTCATGAATCTTTGTTCATAGAAATCATCCTTTTTGGAGTGTAAATTCACTCCTAATTGTACAAACATGTTAAAACTATTGTAATAATCAAGTTACAACTTACAAATTAAATTATGGAGGCTTATCCACCTTTGGGCATGCACCTTCCTCTAGCCAACTTTAACAAATTCGCCCTTCTATTTTACAAGGCAATTCTTAGCCTTTATGCACAGGTAGGTGTTTGCATGAAACTTCCACTATAAGCCTATATGTAGGTGTATAATCATAAATTACACCTTATTGAAGTTGAACCATTCAATTTGGGTCAACATTGAGACTAGGGCGTGCATTTTACTCTAATGTCATTTTCACTTCAGATTTACATGTAATCCCAAATTTAGATGCATGAAAGTAACCTATCACGTTCTTAAATTGAACTTTAGATGACATGGGTAAATTTTCCATATATGGAACTCCATTTTTATAAAACAATTTTTGGAGATACAAAAAAGCTTGGGTGTGCATTTTAATTTGGTCACCTAATACAATTGCGACCTTCCAAATTACAAGGCAAACTTTGCCTCTTCTACACAACAACCCTTTTTAAAATTGTAATTACAAACTTAACAACATGAATAGGTATAATATGATAAAACAAAACCCCAAAAACTTTAACAACTCAAATCTAAGGTATAATAAAACCTTCGCTTACGTTTTACAAACAGATTGGACATTTCTAGGATTTTACTAGGCAACTCTTGCCTATTATTGCACAGTAGCTTCTTTTATGAGTAAAAATGAAAAAATAAGTATATAGGATTATGAAAAATGAAATAAAAAATCATTTACAATTTGAACCACTCAAATTGAATGATTTTGTAGACATGGGCATGCATTTTAGTGTAATCTGACATGCATTTTGCACCAAGGAAAAATTTCCCCACTTTGTCCTAGAAGACAATTTTTGGTCTTTTTGCATGGAAAGGGGTTTTAAGTTTCAAATTGCACAAACATAGGTATATAAATATGTACTAATTTTCTACAACCTTGTAACTTGTAATATTTCCTGAAATATTGACCTCTTTATTCTATTGCAGAAATTAGAGTTAAGATTTATTCCATTTTGTATGTATAATTGGTTGATTAGAAGTCATTGACCTTGATTTATCTCATAACCCACCATCCTTTGATTCATCAAAAGGTCATGAATATTTGTGAAAAGAAATCATACTTATTGAAGTGCAAATTCATTCCTAATTGTACAAACATGTTAAAAATATTTTGATAATCAATTTACATCTTAAACATTAAATTATGGAGGATTATCCTATAGCCAACTTTAACAAATTGGTCCTTCGGTTTTACAAGGGAATGTTTATCCTTTATGCACATCAATTAGTTTTTTGTCTGGAACTACCAATATACGGCTATGTCAAGTTGTAAATTCACAAATTACAACTTCTTCAATTTGTTACAGGTATGAAATAACTGAGAGGGGGGGGTGAATCAGTTATTGTAAATTATTAACCATTTCTCTCATTTTTAACTTCGAATCATTAATCTTAGTGGCAGTAAGTCTTTACTGTGTAATCATTCATCTTAGTGGCAGTAAGTCTTTACTGAGAAAACCAGTGTTATAAACATAAAGCATAGCATCAAAGAACAGCAATCACATACACAGCATTCATCTGACAAGTATGAGACAGATTTTTCAAGAGGAAACCCAACCCGGGAAAAACCTCGTCTTCTTAAAATGTTCAGCAAGCACCAACTCTGCCATAACTCATCTTTTATGAGAACCAACTTATAGAGGCTACAACCCTGGATTGCAAGCTTCAACTGGCTGAGAGCACCAACTCCCACAGAATCCCAGCACTCCACTGGGTGGAAGCCCTGACTTCCTTTTACTTCAGCACTGACTGAGTGAAGGCACCAACCTTCAGATTCTCCCATAAGCACCACTTGCAGAGAAAGAGACATACGTCCCCTAGCACCACCCTACCAATTCTAGTTTACCAAAAATACATATTGTTTAAATCAACTTGTTCATCTTTGATAGCTTGCTTACCTTTTCTGCTGATCTCTGTATTCTTCATTGCTTATGATCTGCTGCTTTGTCTCACTGTCCTCTGCAGCCCATTCTCAGCTTCTTCTCATGTCACGCAGATTCTCCTCTTTTTCCATATCCATAGCGCTCTCTCTTTCTAACATCAACAACACTCGCTCATCTCTGCTTCCAAATGCATTATAGATTCACCTACATGCGAGGTTTTCCATGCGTCAACTCCAACGCTCTTCTTCTTCATACTTTCTTCTCGCCAAGATGCCTTCCTTGATTTTCCGAATCCCAGCTTCTTTGTATGCCTCCTCCTTTACGACATGCCACCTCATGCAACGTCGTCTTTAACCGCTACCATTTTAGACTAAAAATTCTTCGCTCTTAACTCCAACTCTAGCTTTTTCCTTTATTCTTTCTCTCGCTGCGATGCCAATGCTCTCCCCGATTTTCATAATCGGTTTCCTTTATTTTAAGTTCTCCCACGATGCTTACATCATCTAATGCCGGTTCCAAAGATCAAGGTTCTCAGAGTCGTTCCAGCAATGTGGTTCCAAAGATTCGTTCCAACAATCTGTTTCAAGATTCGTTCCACAATTTGTTTCAAAGCAATGGTTCCAACATTCATGTTCCAACAACAGAAGTTTCGAAGCATCTATGTTTCATCATGTTTCACTTTTGTGTTGAAAGATCCGTGGTTCGCTTCCAACAAATGGTTTCGTGATCTCTGTATCGCATTCAGGTTCCAAAGAAATGTGGTTTCAAAGATCCGTGGTTCGCGATTTGTGCTTAAAGATCCTGTTCAAGATTATGTTGGCAAAGATTCCCATTCAGATAAACAATCTTGATCAATCATGCATCTTTCCAAGAGCCATCAACATGTAACCTTAACCATCTCAAGTTAGCTCGCGGTTCCGGCCGGCCGCTTCAAAGACCGTAATTTCAAATAATCGCGGTTTCCAATTTGTGTTGCAAAGAATGATTTGTGTTGCGCAGCTCACATTTGTGTTGCAACGGTTTCAAAAGATCTCGTCGCAGATAAAACAATCGATTGCCATCAATGACAACCTTGATTATCTACGTCATCTTTGTCAGAGCTATATCAACAATCTCTTTGCATTGATGGCAATATGTCTTTCATTTTCCCTTGACATCAAGGGCAAGGGTTAAACTGTTTCTTCCTCAAGCTCCCCCTGACTTTGTAATTCCAATAAGAATACCGGGAACAATATCGTACTTTGATATCTATGTATTTTGCTTGCCGTGCATTCTTTACTTTAAGTTCGTGAGCTGCCTCTTGGTGAAAGCGTTGATCCTATGACCTGCGCTTTAATCACATCTATGCTCTATCCTCGACATATCCGCTTCGCCATTATCCTGAGGTTCATTCATCATCAGACATTTTGCTCTAAACCTCGGCCCAAGAATTCTACGCCTTCAATCTTCAATTCGCCTTCATGTCAGCTCCAAAGCTTTTCTATATTATTCCAAAACACTTCTTATATACATGTAAATCTTTGCTGTTCATAACCAAAATCAAACATAGCTATACCTATGGTATTCAATACTCTATAGTGAAGCATCAACATGTCTCTTTCGTAGTGGATCAAAAGCAGTTACACGCCTCTCGATACAGCAAGTAGGATTAGTTAGAGGGAGGGCAGGACACCCATCTTCCGTCTCAGGTATTCAAACCTGGTGCCTTGGGTAATGTGGCTTGTAAATATATCAGCAATCATCTCGGAGGGAATACCTGTGAATCAGTATCTAATTTTATTGGCAACCTGACTTTTAAGAAATGATACTTCAAAAGTATATGCTTCGTCTTGGAATGAAGAACTGATTCTTGGAAACACTAATAGCTGTAATTTCAGATATCATGTTGAAGAGGAATGGATTCTTCATATGTTACCTCAAGTCCACAAGAGCTTGTATCATCCATATTACATGAGTACAACATACAGAAATTTAACGATTCTCGGCTTCAGGGTGGTGGATAAAGCCATAGAACTTTGCTTCTTTGTTTAGCCATGCAACTAACGACCACCTGTAAAAGAATGACTCACTTGGGTGCTCTTTCTTTCATCTACACAATTGGCCCAATCAGATTCAATATGCCGCCGACTAAATTTGATTTCTTGGGGTACTCACAAACCATAAATATTTGTGCCTTTCAGATATTTGAAAAATCTTTTGACAGCTACTATGATTCTGCTTAGGGGCAGCTTGAAATCTTCTGCCCATCCCAACAACATGCATTATATCTCAAGAGTAGTGATGTATAATGAAGCTTCCCTAATATCATAGATTTGTACATTCTTTGATCCACTTCCTGGGTAGTGTCATCTTTGCTCAATTTGTACCACAGATCATGGTACTCACAAGGAGAGGCATCTTTCCCATTTCCAGTCCCTTTTCAAGACTCCTCCTTTTAAATACTCTTGGGAGAGAAATAAGCCTTCATCATTTTGAGTAATTTTAAGACTGAGGAAGTATGATGTACTTCCTCCAAACATAGACATTCTCAAATTCAGATTTCATTGCATAGCAAACCATTGAACAGAGGAGTGATTAGTAACTGTCCAAAAAGTAATTGGAGTCATCACAACATAAACTAGCACAACCAAGAATCATCACCTTCAGATTTGGTATATAAATTGCTATCTACAGAATCTTTCTTGAAACCTTTATAGTGTAGATATTTGTCCAGTCTCACATACCAGGCTCTTGGTGCTTGGTTTCCAACCCATATACAACGCTTTTCTCAGCCTTTGGTGCATATAGTCAGATTTATCTCATGGAGAGAAAAAATTGGTTTGTCTACATACACTTCTTCTTCTAAATTTCCATTCAGAATGCCGATTTGATATCCATCCGTATACTTTGAATTTTTTGTGACATGCATAGGCTAAAACATTCTTATAACTTCCATTTTTGCCATCGAGCAAATGCTTCATCGTAAAAGTCTGTCCTTAATCTGAGCATATCCCTTGCAGTCTAGTCTTGCCTTATTTCTCACAATCTCGGACCCTCAGTTTCCATTTAATCATTTTAAAGACCCATTTTGATCCTATCACATTCTTGTCTCAAGGTCTAGGCACAAGATCCCTGTGTGTTGTTCTTTTCCTTAACTGTCCAAATTTCTTCATTCATGGCTGCTATCCAATTTTTGTCTTCACAGGCTTCATTAAAGCTTTTTTGGTTCAATTGTAGACAAAAATGCCACACATGAGACTCTTTCAGATTCTCAGCCAAAATTCTTCCTTCTAAATTGAACCCCTTTGTTCTCAGCATCACCAATGATTTGACTTTCAGATGATTCTTTCTAATAATTCTCGAAGAAGGCTTTACAGATGGCTATTGGCAATCTCCTTCTTCATCCTCCTGCCTGATTCTTCCTCCCAGGACCTTTGGGATCTGCTTCTTCATCTTCACCATCCAAGCCTGACTCTTCATCAACTCTGTGACTGGTGTCTTCATGAAACTCTTCATCTACTTTAACATCTATGTCGGCTGTGGGTCCATTCTATGCATTTTGTTATAGTAATCATAGCCTTTGCTATTTGTAGTATATCCTAGAAAGATTCCTTCTACCAAATTTCGGCTATCATACTTACTCAGATTTTCAATTATTATTCTTGGATGTAATATTTTGTTATTCCCAAAGACTTTGAAGTGCTTTTATTAGTGGTGTCTCAAAACCATAGATGAGCATGGAGTCTTATCATTGTTTGGTCTCAAATGTGTTTTATTAAGAATGGTCAGCTCATGAATTTGTTTCACCTTAAGCTTTGAGAAAAATATCCTTTCTTTTCTCATCATTGATCGCATTTGTTGGATCCGTTTCTATTCCTCATTTTCTCACTCACTCCATTTTGTTGAGATGCTCTTAAATCAGGTTTCTTCTTCATGCCATGCTCATCACATAACCTTTTGAATTGCCTTTGATTTAACCCTCCTCCTCTCCTCGCCAGATCTTGACGCTATTATTTTCCTTCCAGCTTTGATTTCAAATAATCTTAGAAGTGGTTTGAACTTTGGCAACGTGATTTCTCTTTGAGGAACGGAATCTAAATAATCTGGAATAACCAACATAAAATAGCTGTCTGTAATTCTCTTCTGGATGCCACAAGGATCCATATGAACCAACTGGAGTAAGTTTTGGTTGGACGATGGAAACCTTTTATTTTAACCCAGTTCAACAGCTTTTCCAATGGCATGGTATTTTGTTAATACACAGTATCATGTGTTTTTGATATTTCTGGGAAATCTCTTATTGTTGCTCTGTTTCTGAGTTTTTATCAGATGATCAAAGTGTAAGTGTCCCAGCCTTTCCAGTTACAGCTCACTTTCATTTTCATTTACTTAGATGACATTCTTCCCCTTTAGAATGTAACACGGTTTCTCGTTTACCCTTTGGCAACCATTTTCCCTCTGAGTAGACTCTTGATTTTGTGCCTTTGAAGTGAATGTAACTTCACATCCTCTATCATGACATCCAGTTTGTATAATTTGAGTAGGGTTGTGCTTTAACTATCTACAAAATAGCACGCCTTGTTTTCTTTCCCCTTTCCGCATTGCCTGGATTGGGTCCTTCTGATTCTTTGCTCCTCCTTATCTTCTTCCTGCATCGCTCTCAGCAGTTACATTTCCACTACTGCATAGGAATAAATTTCTCCTTATTCCTACATGTGTTTCTAACATCCATGTCACGCACCAGTAGTCCTTCTGCTTTCCTAAATCCCAGAGCACAAGGTCATACCGAGACTCTGATTTTCTTTCTCCATACATTTTTTTCAGCTGTATGTTTCGCTTTTTAATTCTGCCTTGTAATGCTCAAATTGCACTTCCTGAGTTAATGTGTCCAAAGTTAGAAACAATTGTAGTAATTTTGTATAAGGAATCAAATGATTTAGTATTTCTGTGTGGTATCCCGCTTACCTCATGGTAGGGAAGCACGATCTTGGTGATGATATGCTATTTTTGATATCGATCTGTGAATGCTTCTGAAATTATAAAAACAGTTTGCAGCTTAGTGCCCAAAGTTATAGCAGCAAAACAATAACCATTGAAGAAATTACATCCCAATCTGCTGGATCTCCTAGATGATAATGGAGGGTTGACTTTGTCTCCCAGCGTTTGTAATTCTGGTCCAGATTCGAATTCTCACATTTGACTTTTTCCGGACTCCAAGTTGTATCGTAGCTTCTATTGATTGACCCAACATTTGCTTGCTTTTTCTTATTACTTGAGTCTGCTTTTATTGGAAAATGGATATGCTCCAATATTTTCTATCTTAAAACCTTCCAACTGCTTGCTGATATGAAACTTAATCACATTAGATGATTCTATATTCTTTAACTTAATGTTGTTTGCATCTTCTTCATATACTAGACCAAATTTATTCTGTGGAAATCTTTGTCTGTTTAAAATATTTAGCTCCTCTGAAGCTTTGAAACTAGAAATATTCTGATTATACAAAGCTCGAGCATTTTTCTAACCTTCTTAATAAATAACTTCTTCTCTTCTAGATGTTCAGCATCCTGATCTACCTTTAGCTAACACACAAGTTTAGATTTCTTCAATTTCTTCACCTCTTCAAGTTCTAGCTTCAATAGGGAAATGTCTACTGTATTGGTTTCAAACTGGATTAATAATTGTTTTTTACTTTCTCTTCTTTATTCTCATTCTATTTATTTCTTCCAGCATGTCACCACCCTTCCATCCACTTCTCAAGTCCATATTTATCCTCCTAATGTGCCTCAAGTTTCATGGCCATGAGCATTGGTGTCATCTTCGGGCTGGAAGATTCACTATCCGAGAGCCTCTAGAATCAACATTATTTGCATGCATTTTTTTCTCCTTATGCTTATTTTGTTATTATATTTCTTTTCCTGGGGTTTTCATCAAATTGGTTTTGTTCTTTTCCTTTGAGGAGGACATTTTAAAAAGAAAAATGCCCCACCTTATCACAAATTGAAACATTTAAAGGGTAGTTTTCCATTGTACTTTCCTGATCCGATTTTTAACCTTCTTACAAATTTCTTTTGCCTCGATTCTATCCATCTCGGGACCAAGACTTTTTTCTCATTTTGAATGAAGTGCCCTAGATGAGTTTCTTTGATCTCTGTATCATCCTCATTTCTATAAGCAGCTTAAAGTTCCTAGTGAACTCCATCAAGAGATAACGCCTTGAGTTCACTCTTATCTCCCTCATTGCGTAGACCTTTAGGATTGAATCCTTTTCTGCAGATCTCAAGATTTTCTCTTTGTATTCGTGTAGTGAGTCATCAATTGTTTCCCTAAACCCCTCATAGCATTTAACATTTCATCAACTCTCAAGAAAAACTTAATTATATTTTCATCCTCATTCATACTCAACTGTTCAAATCTCAGTCCTGTGAGTTTGTAGTTTTGCATCTTTAACTTTCTCGTTTCATTCATAGCTGCTTATCAGTTTTTCCACATTTCTTTAGCAGTTTGTAGTTTCTTTACTTTCACAAATTCTGTTTCAGCTAGACCACTGAGAATAGTATTCATAGCTTTGCATTAAATGTGAACTCTAATTTTTCATCTTGAGACAGAAACACACCTTATTTTGTGGTATCCTGTTTCTAGCTCATTCCCAAACATCCACCCCTGCAGACATTAAGTATGTTCTCATCCTAACTCCCTCCTGTGGTTAAGAAATTTGTGCCATTGGGGTGACTGGGTGCCTTTGTTGGTTGAACCATTAAATCATGACTAGTCATGATTTCACTGTATGATCTACCTTACACTAAAGGAACCTGCCTGATACCAATTTTGGCCATGCAGTATGAAATAACTGTGAGGGGTGAATCATATTGTAAATTATTAACCATTTCTCTCATTTTAACTTCTTAATCATTAATCTTAGTGGGTGTGAGTCTTTACCGTGGAAACCATGGTTATAAACATGCTTTTTATATATCATAAAGAATAAATAATCACACACATGTGATTCATTCTACAAGTATGAGACATGATTTTTTCAAGAGGGAAACCCAAATTCCAAAAACTCGCCTTCTTAAAATGTTCATGAAGCACCACCCTGCTATTAAGCAACTCATCTTTTATGAGAGTACCAACTCATAGAGGTATTAACCTCTCATTGCTGCGACTAACTGGCCGAGAGTACCAACTCCCATGTTGCATCCTAAAGACTTACCTGGGTGGAAGCCCCTAATTTCCTTTTTATTTCTCAAGACTAACTGAGTGGTAAGGCAATTAACCTTCGTGGATCTACAAGCAGTCTCATTTCAGGTAGGAAAGAGATATACGCTTCCCTAGCACCACCCTACCACTCTAGTTTACCAAAATACATATTGCTTAAATCAACTTGTTCTTTTATGATAGTAGTCTTGTTTACCTTTCTCACTGATTCTTCCTCAGATTCTTTCATTGCTTCGGGATCCGCTTTCATTCCCACTCCGTCTCCTGCAAAATTTCATTCTCAGCTCTTCTTTTCCACACGCATTCTCCTCTTTTTCCATATCCATAGCGCTCTCTCTTTCTAACATCAACAACACTGCTCATCTCTGCTCCAAATGGTGATTATAGATTCAACATGCAGAGGTTTTCCATGCCGGGGTTCCAACCCAAATTTCTTCCTTTCTTTCTTATACTTTCTTCTGCCAAGATGCCACTCTTCTCTCATTGAATCAGCTTTGCATGCCTCCTTTACGCATGCCACCTCATGCAACGCTGTCTTAACTCCGCTACCTATTTTAGACTAAAAGTTTTCTAGCTTTTTCTCTAATCTAACCGCAGCTTCCTTTTTCATTTATTCTTCTTCTGCTTTTCAGATGCTGCCAGTTCTCCTTGATTTTCTGAACTCGCTCTTTACTTGCCTCCTCTACGATGCCATATCATCTAACGTATTGTGGTTCCAAGATCTCATGGCTCCTAGTCGGTTCCAAAGTTAATTGTTCCAAAGATTCGGTGGTTCTAAATAAATGGTTTCAAAGATTCGTGTTTCAAAGAAATGTTTCAAAGAAATGTTTCCAAAGATTCATGTTCCAATGGAATGGTTTCAAAGATCTACTGCCAAATATGTTCTACTTTTTGTGTTATGTTATCCTGTTCGCCTAAATGGTTTCAAAGATTCGTGTTTCTCAAAGATTCGGTTCCAGCTAGCCGGTGTTTCAATATCCTGTTCAGATTTTGTGCTGGTAAAAGATTCCAGGTTCGCATTGGTGTTAAAAAGATCTCAGGTTCGTATAAACAATTTTGATCATCTGCGTCATTCTTCCGTTATAGCCATCAATGACAACCTTTAACTATCCGTTAGTTTCGTGTGTTCAAGACTGCTTTCAAAGACCTGTTTCGAAATATTCTAGTTTCTAATTTGAAGTTGCTAGCCTCAGATTTGTGCTGTACAGCTCACATTTGTGTTGCAACATGTTCTTTCAAAGATCCTGCTCTCTCTGTGATAATCAAATCATTGCCATCAATGACAACCCTTGATTTATTCAGCCATCTTTGTTGAATATGGACGCAACAATTTGAAGTCCTACTTAAATGCAATGTGTTCCTGAGAATTTGGGTGCATTTTACTCCCAAGACACCTTGACTTTATGTTGTTGTTTTGAAATTTTGAAATCTAGGTGCCTAAAAATCAACCTCTTTTATTATACAATTTATCTTAAATGACATATGTAATAAGATATAGAGCAGATCCATCGTACAACTTATATTATACAACAATTTTAGGTGCTACAAGGAAGCTCGGGTATGCATTTTAATTTCATTTATACAATTTTGACTCTAATTTGTTATGTACCTTCCAATTTACAAGGAAAACTTTTCCTCTTTTGTATATCAATTGTTTTTAAAATTGCAATTGCAAAATTAACAACATGATCAGGTCTAATATGATAAACCACACCCCCAACAACTTGCACAACTCAAATATACAATATAATAAAATCTTGACTTACTTTTTACTAACACGTTGTGCAATTTTAGGGTTTTACTAGGCATCTATTGCCTTTTTTTGTACAACAGAGTCTTTTATGACTGCAAATGAAAAACTAAGTATAAAAGCTTATGTAAAATGGCTTAGAAACTTGTTTACATTTTGAACCACTCAAATTGAATGATTTTTTATATATGAGGGTGCATTTTAGTGTAGCCTAGCATGCAATTTGCACCAAGATAAAATTTTCCCTCTTTGTCCTACAGAACAAATTTTGGTATTTTTCCACAAAAAAGGGCTTTAAGTTTCCAATTGTACAAACAAAGGTATAGACAGATGTATAAATTTTCTAATGATAACTACATATTTTCCTCTATCATCAATGAACTTAAACTTCCAACCCCCAAGTAATTTGCTTAGATAACTAGCTATTTTATCCTCATTTGACATTGTCTCTTATATGAGGAGGATGTCATGTTTATTCAAACCAATAACCCTTTTCAAGGCTCATCTTTTGAAGGGAATTATTGAGCCCCGAGAATTAAATGTTAGATAAATCATAAGGAACCCTTAATATGGTTATTGTCCACTCTAACAAACCCTTCCATTGTCAACTATTTACCAAACATAACCTCATTCATAGATCTATTTTTGAGTGAAATAAATGGACTTATTTCCTCTTCTTTGCGCCCTAATTACCCTTCCATAGTTCAAAACTAACCCCCTTCAATTTCCACCTCTTAGCCATACCTTATAATTTTATTGTAGGTAGATTCATAAATTATCATAAAGATGCATTGAATATCTCTTAAATATTGTAGAAAAACACTAAATATCATAAAATGAATCACATATAAGAAAAGTATGAGTCAAAACGGTATTGATGTTCCATAAAATTGTCATAACAGTAGGATCTTTACATTCAAATAAACATCATACAATTACAGTCTCCCTTACAAAAATGGTTGGCAAAGTAAAATACATATCCCACACCTTTGTTCTATCTGAAGATTCCTTCTATTGTCTCTGATCTGACAATCCTCTCCTTTCCTATCACTCTACTTACAACATTTTTATCACTTGATTCCCACCAAAAATGACAAAATGTAGAAAGTTTTGAGAACTCTTATATATTTATATGATCCCCATGGGGACAACCTCAATCCATACAACAGTTACATTATTCTATCATAATTAGATTTACATGTCATCGAGTGAGTTGTTATAGCTCATGGTTTTAGAAACATGCCTCTGTGATCTGCGCTTGATGATTGGTTGCCACGTGGCATTTGTGGTAACCATCGACTATGAATCAGAATGCTAACGATGATTGGACTATTTCACAATAATGATGAACGTCAGGGCACCAAGATAAAAAAAATAATGAAATTTTGATAGTTAGTTAGTAATGTCTGATGATATGATCGATTTTATCCATATCGTTGGAACTCCCTGTCGGGCTTCAACACCATATGTAATAGTGTATAGATTAGGTATTATGAATTACTATCTTGTTTCTACATATTTTGATCTAGGAGGATATCAATGGCCACCCACCTATTCCAACTTTCCCTAAACAGTCTTTTGAAAACTTACTATTTTTAGCAGTTTTTTTATTCCTAAACTTCCAGGGCCATTTTGAGGGCCTAAATGAATTTTATTCGAGATCAAGAACCTCAATGATGGAAAAAGGATATGATTGAGCCCCCAAAATTAATCTCCTCGACTATACCTTTCCAACAAGCTATCGTTCACCCTAAATGAAGATCATATGCCAAGTTACACCACCAGGAAGTTGATACACCGAACTACCCAAAACAGGGTCCACAAAAATGTTGGATTTTCATCTTTCAGGGTTAGGGTTTTGGATTTTCTTTATGTTAAAAAGGAATTTAGAGCCTCATTGTAATAATATTCTAACAAATATTATTACATCTCTTCTCAGAGATAAGATGCCACCATTCTAGCGAGTCTTTCGCTCTGTATTTCTACAGTTTTGTACATTTAACTCATTAATAGAAATTGAGTATTACTGTATCTCTTTGTTTATGGTTGCATCTCTGATATGTTTCTGTTATATTATTGGATATTTGAGATATCATTGTACATTTATTTATTATATTTATGCTCTCATTTCGTGCTGAAAATAATCTGGATCAGTGGTATCAGAGCAGGCTTCTCTTGATCCTTTTTTTTTCTTTAGTGCATGTCCCCGATGAGGTCTGAGTATAGAAAGTTGGGTCTCAAGCTTGTCTCTGCTGAGGAAAATTTCTCACACACCTAAGAAACCCTCCATGGGGAAAGAAAAGAAAAAAGACAAAGCAGACGATTCTATTAATTTGTTGCTTAAGCAATCTCTCACGTGACAGAGGGACGAAATGATGGAGAATTTTTCCGACATTCTTCAATGCCTGATGATAACAACCGATGCATCTTCATCAAGCAACCACTTTGGAGGAACCTTGCATTTCAAGGTACAAGTTAATTTTGACATTCCCGTATTTGAAGGATAGATAGATCTGCTAGAAGTATATTTCTTTGTTCACACTTTTTTCGATAGGGAAAATATTATCTCCGCACTCCTCAAAGATCTCCCCCATGTCAAACATTAGTGGGAAAATTAGTGGGAGAAAAGCTCCACAGAGGAGTCTGGAATATATGGGGCTGACCCCACTTGGTATTTTTTTATGGACGTGTTCAAGGAACAATATTACCCTATTGGTAAGTATGATGACCAGTACATGAGATGGACCACATTGCATCAAGAGAGGGGCAAAGAAATGCCAAAGTTCACAAATACCTTCCATAACTTGCACACCAAGCTATTTATCAAAGATTCTGAGCATCATTTGGTTCTGAAATACCATGGGGATATACATAGATACATCCAAATTGAAATGTATTTTATGTACATCTCATCACTAGAAGTTTCCTATCAATATGTTGTTAAAATTGAGCATAAATTTAAGCACCAGAACAAGCAGGAGTTTAGGTCTACAAATTTGCAACAACCAAAGTATGGTAAATACAACCCTAACAATCAGCCTTCAGAAAACCATTCCAAGCCATAGGAAAAGAAGGGTAACAGAAAGACTAAGAAGGATAGTGGAAAATGGTGCAATTTCCACAAAATCCCCTGGAACAACACTGATGAATGTCGTTCAAAACAATCATTAGTGGTTGATATCAAATACAAGGAGTCGAACCCTCATTCAGAATCTAATTCACAAAATACCAACAGAAGATAGATCATCGACGTAGACCCCATGACTACTGTTGCAACCCCAACAATTCAACCACAAGAACTAGTAAATCCTAAAGAGGGGTAGTGCATTTTTCATTCACAGATGTGGGTGAAGGGGACCCTACTGCATTTTGATGTTGGAGCTTCGCTAGAAAAGCACAAGAGGGGAAGACAGTTGGGTGCACTAGCGTGTATTTTGGAAACGTTTTGAATTTCAAAGATCAATGTATTAATATAATATGTGACAAAGATTTTGAAGTTATGAACTTCTTTTAATGATCAGAGGCTAAGCCATCATGTAAGATCGACGGGGATGTATTTTTCTTTAACTGTGAAGGATTGTAGCACAGATATGGAGCATCCTCTCTTATCTATCTAATATGAATATTTATTGTAATAGATGTTAAGTAGTTGATATAATTTAATTATGATAGGATAACATAGATTAGTTGGAGGGAAGAACTCAAGGGAGACCCTTTGTATAAAGCTTTGTATTATTTTCGAGAAGAGGTTGCTAATAGAAGGGAGTTAATCAGTTGTTGTTGAATCTAATGTGTATATTGCCATTGTAAGCCAAGAGTTGGGAGAGGTAGAGAGATATTGTATGAATGTATGTAGTTTTCAGTTGAAGTAATATAACAAAGGAATATTGTTCCAAATTTGTGTTGTTATGTGTTTGTCTGAATGAATGGTAGAATTTCTGTTTATTTTCAATTCTCTATTATTTCTTGTTCTTGTATCCATAACCACATTTACATTATTGAATGTATGAGTCATGGTGTAGAGTAATTAAGTTTCAATTGTTTCTCTTCATTGATCAAGTGCAAGGTGTGCATAGTGTCCACAAGGAGCGCATGACCAAGTTTTCTTCGACTCGAAGATCAAAAGAGATAACAAGGACTTGTGTGTGTGCAAGGAGTGCACTGACATCTGTAAGGAGTGCGGGACAGTGTTTTCAGACTCGAAATCTCATGAGAAGTAGTGTGATTTTAGTCACGAGAGGTAGAATAGGTTGGAGAACAATCGTCAGGAGTGTGAAGCCATCCAGAAGGAGAAGTTAATTTGTGGAGGAAAATCTATTGCAAGGTGTGCACAGACCGAGATTTCAACTAAGTGTCGAAGGGGGTGTTCAAAGGAACCAGAGGAAGTCGAGGAAGTAAAGATCAGGAAGGAGAGTGGTGGAAAATATTCAAGGAGAGAAGTCCCTAAAGTTTCCATAAAAATTCATTGAACCAGATTCGTTCCAGAGGGAGACGAATGATTACAGACCGTCAGATCTAGGGAAAGTTACGTGGAGCATAGCCATAAGGTGTTTCAACACTTAATAGTTTGGAGCATTGGAAGGCTTTAAGGGAGCGAAGTCATGAATTCTGAAGCCGCAAACAGATCTTAGTCGTTGATTGTGAGAGGAGTACGTGGCAACAGATTAAGGAGTTTAGGAACCAAAAGTTCAAAGGTTTGTAGGCGACAGGCCTAGAGTTTTGCAAGGTCGCGAAACCTGAACCATAGTGGGGCCAACATATTTGAGGAGATGCATGGTGGGAGATTGGATATTTGGAGTAGCATGTTTCGAGAAGAAGAGAAGGAAGATTTCGAGATATCCCAGAAGTTCAAACTGCGAAGAGACGGGCTCACAGTCGTAACCGTGGTCACTTGGGGAAAGGACCTGTGTGGGGTGGTAGTTGTCATGGGTGCCTGTAGGGACCCGAAGAGTCACTCTAACTCAGTACTTCAAATAATCCAAGAGAGGGAGGTTGAGAAACCCTTTGGAGTGAAGGGGGTTTGCGCTAGAGTGGTATCAGAGCGGTCACAGAATTGATTTCTATAGAAAGAGGAGACTGAGAATTAGGCTGGTATCAATGAGAGGTATCGGATACGTCAGTAAAATGCCTCCTGGAAGACGTGCAGAGCTGTCCGTAGCCAACAGAGCTATGGAATGGGAGATGAGAGAACTGTGTGCAAGACTGGATGCCACAAAAAAAGCACAAAGGAGAGAACCTGACGCTAGAGACATCAGTGAGGCAGAGAATGAAGAGGTAGAAGTTGAGGAAGTTGTAGCTGAGGATTTTGTGGAATAATGCTTATTGAAAGCGGTTTTCAAACTGGGACCTAGAGCGAATATTGACATCCATATATATGAAAGAAATTTAGACACAGAATAATTGCTTGATTGGATACGATCAATGGACAAATATTTCGACTATGAGTATGTCGAAGAGGAGAAAAAGGTGAGACATGTTGTCACCAGGTTAAAAGGACATGAAACACTATGGTGGGATGAACTGTAGGCTGCCAAGAGAAGCAAAGGTAAAAAAAAAGATTAAGAGTTGGGATCGAATGGTAGCCAAGCTAAAGGTGAAATTCATTCTCAAGGATTACCAGATAAATCTGTTCAGGAGGATGCAGAACTTGAGATAGAGAGGATTGACTATGAAGGAGTACACAGAGGAATTCTATAAGTTGAACATTAGAGCTGGACAGAGAGAGAGGAACAAAGAGAAAGTTGCTAGATATATCAATGGCCTGAGATATAATATCTAGGATGAAATCAACATGGCGACAGTCAGAATAGTGGAGGATGTGTATCAAATTTCATTGATGAAAGAAGAGAAGTTGGCCAGGAAGCAGAGTCAACAAAATAGAGGTCGAAGCTGGAACAAAGTCAAATGAGTTGCCCAGGATAAAGAACAGAAGCCCAAAGATGAGGTAGAGAAACCACATAGTCACTTTGAGAGAGGAGGAAGTTCCCGAGAAAGGAAGAGTGGTGGTAGAAACTCTTTTCTTAGAGGAAGAGGAAGAGGCGGAGGAGGAGAAGTGAGATTTTATGCCTATGGAAAAACAAGACACATGTCTTGGGATTGTCCTGAGAGGAATAAAGGAGGAGGTGAATCTCACATTTTGGAAGCACAGAAATGAGATGTTGAGGAAGAAGGAGCAGAGGATGGGAAATCATTGATGATGAAGAAGGTTCTTTTGAAGCAAGAGCTAGAGACTGAAAAGCCAACACAGAGGAAAAATTTGTTTAGGACAGCTTGCAAAATGAAGGACATAGTTTGGAAGATGATAATTGATAGTGGGAGCACTGACAACTTAGTATCCATAGAGATGGTGGAGAAGTTAGAGCTGGACATGACTGCACATATGATGATGTATAAAGTCTCATGGTTGTAGAAAGGTCATCAGGTAACAATCACTAAACAATGCCTGGTTTAATTTAAAATAGGTGGGTATAGAGATGAAATCATGTGTGATGTGATTCCCGTGGATGTATGTCATATTTTCTTGGGAAGACCATGGAAATATGATAGGAATGTCATCCATGATGGGAGAAAGAACACCTATACTTTAGAGAATAATGGTAGGACACACATATTACTGCCAATTGAAGAAAAGAAGGTGAAGGATGAATCTAGCATGAGCATACTTCTCATGAGTGGGAAGGAACTCCCGAATGAGGTAAAGAAGAAAGAAGAGATGCAGTTTGTTGTAGTGAGGAAGCCAAGAGTTATCCTTACAAGTAATTCAATGGAATATTTTCCTGAGGAAGTTCAAGAAATGATAGAGAATTTTGTTGATATAGTAGTGGATGAGTTGCTAAACTTGTTTCCACCTATAAGAAGTATTAGCCATCACATTGACTTGATACCAGGATAAAACCTTCCAAACAAAGTAGTGTATAGGTTGAAACCTCAAGAGAATGAGGAGGTGAAAAGACAGGTTCAGGATCTGCTAGACAAAGGATTGGTCAGAGAAAGCTTGAGTCCATGTGCAGTGCTGACTATATTGAGTCCAAAGAAGGATGGAGTATGGATAATGTGTACGAACTCGAGGGCCATAAACACTATCACCATCAGATATAGATTTCCATTGCCAAGAATGGATGACTTGATGGATTGCCTAAGCAGAGTGAACTATTTTTCAAAGATAGATTTGAAAAGTGGATATCACTAGATAAGGATGAGGGAAGGTGATGAGTGGAAAACAAAATTCAAGACAAATGGGGGGCTATCTGAATGGCTGTTTGGCTTAAAAAATGCCTCGAGTACTTTTATGAGGCTGATGAATGAAGTGTTAAAATATTTCATTGGTAAGTTCATGATTGTATATATGGATGATATATTGGTCTTTAGAAAAACCAAGGAGGAGCACTTGAGACATTTGGCATTGGTGATGAGGAGGTTGCAGCAGGAGAAGTTGTTGATTAATTTGAAAAATTCCTCTTTCATGCAAACATAACTCATATATTTGGGTTTTGTGATTTCTTCGAATGATTGAAGATGGATCTTGAAAAGGTGAGAGCAATAAGAGAATGGTCGTAACCGAAGAATATCTTTGAGGTAAGAAGCTTCCATGGATTAGCAAGTTTCTATCGGAAGTTCATCATAAATTTTAGTGGGATTAGTGCTCAAATGATGGATACAGTGAAAAAACACATAAATCTTTCAAATGGACAAAAGAGGCTGAGAGGAGCTTCAACGTATTGAAGGAAAAGATAACTGAACAATCGATTATGGTTTTACCAAATTTCGGAAATACATTTCAGGTAATATGTGATGCGAGTGGAATTGTAATTGGAGTGGTCTTGAGTCGGGATAATAGACCTATTTCATATTTTAGAGAGAAGTTGAACGAAGACAAAAATGAGTACTCCACATACGACAAAGAGTTTTATGCCATAATCCAAGCCTTGAATAAATGGAGACACTATCTCGTACCGAAGGAGTTTGTTTTGTATAGTGACAATCAAGCTTTGAAATTCATAACTAGACAAGAGAAGTTAAACCAAAGACATGTTAAGTGGATAGAGTTTATGCAAAATTTCACTTTTGTCATTAAATATATTTCTGGAAATGCTAGCAAGGTTGTTGATGCATTGAACAGGAGGATTTTGATTCTGGAGGAATTTCAAGTCAAGACCTTGGGGTTTGACCACCTTAAGGAAATGTACCACAGTGATCCAGATTTCAGAGAGACATACAAAGCATGTGTGAATCAAGTGCTTAGAGACAGAAACCAGTGGGCCAAATATCTAATTCAAGATGGGTTGTTGTTCAAAGGGTGTCAATTGTGCATACCAAGATGTTCGATGAGGGAGAATTTGTTGAAGGAAAATCATAGTGGAGATCTAGTTGGATATTTCGGCCATTAAAAAACATTTTCCCAATTAAATGGTTCATATTATTGGCTAGGTATGAGAACATAGGTGAAGATATTTGTAAACAAATGTAAAATTTGTCAGTATGTCAAGGGGAAGAAGCAGAACACTGGGTTGTATCAACCATTTCCCACTCTAGAGAGACCTTGGGATGCAATAAGCATGGATTTTGTATTGGTATTACCAATGATACAAAGAGGAAGTGATTCCATATTTGTGGTGGTTGAAATATTTTCAAAGATGGCACACTTTATTCTATGTCAGAAGACCAGTGATGCAACACATGTTGCAAATTTGTTTTTCAGAGAAGTTGTGAGACTCCATGGATTGCCCAGGAGCATAGTTTCAGACAGGGATACCAAGTTTGTTGGTCATTTATGGAGGAAATTGTGTAAAAAATTGGGGACATAGCTATCTTTTAGTTCTGCATATCACCTGCATACGGATGGACATACCGAAGTGGTGAATAGAAGCTTAGGATATTTGTTGAGGAGTTTGGTCACTGAACACCATAGCTAATGGGATCAGACTCTAGCCAAGCCGATTTTGCATATAATGACTCAGTGAACAGAAGCACTGGAAAGAGCCTGTTTCAAATAGTGTATGGAATGAATCTGAGGGGAGTGTCAAAATTGAGAGATATGAAGCAGAGCGAGTCTAGTAGCACCGAAGCTTAATATTTCATTGCAGAGATGCAGGAAGTTCACAATCAGATCAAGAAGTAGTTGAAGAAGAGTAGCAATGAATACAAGCACATAGTTGATCAACACAGAAGGAAGCTTGAGTTTGAATTTGGAGATCAATTTTTAGCACATCTAAGGAAGTACAGGTTCCCAAGGGGAACATATAATAAGTTGAAATTGAAGAAGATAGGACCGTGCAAAATCCAAAGAAAATTTGGTGAAAATGATTATGAATTAGAATTTCCAAAGTATGTGGGTATATCGCCCATATTCAACATTACAGACCTGTATCCTTATAGAGAGGATGTAGCTGGAATATCCGAGGATCAAAGGAAAATCCAATGGGAGAAATAGATGCATGTAGCAGAGAAACTACAAATGGAAAAGATTGTAGATCAACGAGTTGGTAAGAAGACCAGAAGGAGAACATATCTTGAATATTTAGTAAAGTGGAAGGGACACCCAATAGAAGATGCTAGTTGGGTTGGTGAATCAGACATCCAGAAGCATGGAAAATCAGTGCAGGAGCTCATGGACAAGAGTCCATGAATTTTTTCAGCCAAAGGAGTATGATGCAGGAGCATCACCATCAAAGCACAAGCGAGGAAGACAGTTGAGTACACTAGCGCGTATTTTGGAAACATTTTGAATTTCAAAGATAAATGTATTAATGTAATATCTGACAAATATTTTGAAGTTATGAACTTCTTTTAATGATCAGAGTCTAAGCCACCATGTAAGATGGACGGGGATGTATTTTTCTTTAAATGCAGAGGATTGCAGCAAAGATATGGAGCATCTGCTCTTATCTGTCTGAAATGAATATTTATTGTAACAATTGTTAAGAGAGTCCCTTTGTATAAAGCTTTGTATTATTGCTAGGAAGAGGATGCTAATAGAAGGGAGTTAATCAGTCACTGCTGAATCTAATGTGTAGATTGCCATTGTAAGCCAAGAGATGGGAGATGCAGAGAGATATTGTATGAATGTGTGTAAGTTTCAATTGAAGGAATATTGTTCCAAATGTGTGTTGTTATGTGTTTGTCTGAATGAATGGTAGACTTTCTATTTATTTTCAATTCTCTATTATTTCTTATTCTTGTATCCATGACCATATTTACATTGTTGATTGTATGAGTCATGATGAAGAGTAATTAAGTTTCAATTGTTTCTCTTCATTGAGTGACTGCAAGGTGTGCATAGTGTCCGCAAGGAGTGTGTGACCGAGTCTGCTTCGATTCGAAGCTCAGAAGAGATAACAAGGACTTGTGTGTGTGCAAGGAGTGCACTGACGTCCACAAGGAGTGTAGGATAGAGTTTTCAAACTCAAAATCTTAGGAGAAGTAGTGTTATTTTAGTCACGAGAGGCAAAAGAGGTTGGAGAACAATCATCAGGAGTGTGAAGCCATCCATAAGGAGAAGTTAAGTTATGGAGGAAAACCTATTGCAAGGTGTGCGCAGACTGAGATTTTGACTAAGTGTCAAAGGGGGTGTTCAGAGGAACCGAAGGAAGCCAAGGAAGTAAATATCAAGAAGGAGAGCAGTGGAAAATATTCAAGGAGATAAGTCCCTGAAGTTTCCATAAAAATTCATTGGACCAGATTCATTCCGGAGGGAGACGAATGATTCCAAACCATCAAATCTGGGGAAATTTACGTGGAGTATAGCTATAAGGTGTTTCAACACTTGGAAGTTTGGAGTGTTAAAAGGATTGATGGGAGTGAATTCATGAAGTCTGAAGCCGCAAACAGATTTCAGTCATTGATATCAAAAGGAGTACATGGCAATGGATTGAGGAGTTTAGGAACCAAAATTTCATAGGTTTGTAGGCAAGAGGCCTAGATTTTTGCAAGGTTGTAAAACCCGAACCATAGTGGGACTAGCATATTTGAGGAGACACATGGTGGGAGCTCAGAGATTCAGAGTAGTGCTTTTCGGGAAGAAGAGAAGGAAGAGTTCAGGATATCCCTAAAGTCCAAACCACGAAGAGACAGGCTCATGGAAGTAACCATGGTCACTTGGGGAAAGGACCTGTGTGGGGTGATAGTTGTCTTGGGTGCCCGTAGGGACTCTAAGAGTTTCTCTGAATCAGTACTTCAAACGACCCAAGACCGGGAGGTTGAGCATCCCTTTGGAGGGAAGGGGGTTTCTACCACATTTTATTGTTGATAGAGGAAGCCAAAAGAACCTCATCTCAGTAGAGGTCATCAAATAATTGGTATTGTCGACAACACCACACCTGCAACCAAACAACATAGAGTGGCTTCGCCAGGGATGATACCTCTATGTCATCCAGCAGTGTCGATTATCATACATCATCCATCCCTTCAAGGATGAGGTATTATGTGATGTTTCCCCACTGGATGTTTGTGATGTTCTGTTGCACCATCCATATATGTGGAAGCACCATGCTATTTATGAGTCTCGACCCCGTAGTGTGATTGTTACTCTGGAGGGTCATCTCTACAGGATACTAGAGGTAGTTCCAACTACTATCTCACCTAAATAGTCCTGTAAGGTAGAATCTCATACTACAAAATTTAACTTCTTTACAGTCTATTCAAAAGGTGAACAAAAGAACACCGCAACCACTATAGCCTCACTCCAAGCACCTTTTGTCCAGCAAAAGCAAGTTGAAAAGATTGAATAAAAGTGCAAGGATTCATTATTCACACAATAATCTCATATATCCAGACTGGTTAAAAGGGTCCAACCCATCTAGCCATAGGTTCATGACATCCTTCAACAAGCTAAGCAAAACAACTTCTCCAGCAAGTAAAGCAGCTCATCAAGATGCAAATTCAACATATGCTTTTCCCTCTCCCACAGAAAATCAGCTCAATGGAGAAAATTGCTTCCTAAGGAGGGAGGATTGATCCAGGTGGATATCGATGGCCACCCACCTATTCCAATTGGCCCAAAACATTCTTTTGGAAACTTACTATTTTTAGTAGTTTTTCGGTTCTTAAACTTCCAGGGCCATTTTGAGGGCCTAAATGAAGTTTTTTCGGGATATAGCACCTTGATGATATCTAAAGTATCTAATTGAGCCTCCAAATTGAATCTACTCAACAATACCTTTCCAACGAATTATCGTGTGCCCTAAACGGAGATCATATGCCAAATTTACGCCCCCAGGAAGTTGATATACCAAACTACCCAAAATGGGGTCCACAAAATTGTTGGCTTTTCATCTTTCGGGGTTAGGGTTTTGTATTTTCTTTATGTTAAAGATTCCTTTAGAGCCTCATTATAATCATCTTCTTGTGAATGTGAGTATCTGTCAAATCTTTTCTCAAAGATAAGCTGCCACCATTCTAGCGAGTCTTTCACTCTAAATTTCTATAGTTTTGTAGATTTCGCTCATTACTAAAAATTGTGTATTATTGTATCTCTATGTTTAAGGTTGCATCTATGATATATTTTTGTTATATTATTGGATATTTGAGATATCTCTATACATTTATTTATTATATCTCTGCTCTCATTTTTTGCCGAAAATAATCTAGATCATATTTGTTTATTACTTTTTGGATTTGGTGCAATATGAGAAGGTAGTAGAGAAGTGTTGGTGTTGTGTGTGGTTTGTAAGACCCTAGGTTTGAGTTATATATGACCAAAAAAACCCACTAGACATCGACCCATTCAGCATCACCTAATTGCACATATGAAGTCTCACCCAAGGTATCTATTGGGACTGCTAGAACTAGGTTTCTAAAGTAGTGAGGGAAGGGGAGGTGGTCATTTTGTTCATTCTTCCTTATTATTTTTATGTGAATAATTTTGTCCTTGTTTGGTATTATCTACTTAGTGATTCAAATACATAGTATCATTATATTCCAGATTACAACATAAACTCATTGATGTAACAATCGTGATTATTGCGAAATGATTAAACATAAGAAAAATATAATCTACTATGAATCCAAACATAATTCATCATCAATCACATAAAATACATGTAACACAAGATTTAATGTGGTTCACCCAACTCTGGGCTACGTCCACAATGAATAGATTCTTTATTATGCATTTAGTAATTGCTTCAGGCTTGTGCACTGTGATTACAAAGATATATCATGTTTATCTTTTTTTTCTACTAGCCTAACCACTGTGCAGTGCAAGCCTCTCTCTCTCTCTCTCTGCATCATCCCTTACATTCAGTTATTGTTTCTCTCCCTTCCCAGCCTATCCTATCAACCTTCTTACTAACATAATTTCTCAAATGTTTGGAACAGACTCCACAATACTACTCGAGAATAACCACATGGAGGAACCCTTATTCTCCCAACCCATTACATAATTATACATACAATATAGGGCTTAAAACCCTACTTGGTTCCCTCCAAAACCCTCATTACCATGCATGAATTCTCCAGTTAACTGGTTGTTTGGTTGCTTTCGTCTGATTTTCCATATGCATGTTGCTTTTTCACTCTGACTGCTTTTCCTCTTGCTTTTGTGTGCCCTTCCATATTTAGAACGTCGAGCTATCATCCTTCCTTTTTTCCCACTTTCTTCTCCTGCTTTATTCTTTTCTTAGATTTATTCTTCTTCTTTCTTTATTTCGTGTGTTATTTCTCTTATTGCACGTTTTACTTCTAGATGCACCTCAACTGTGCACTCCCTAGTCTTTCTTCTTCTCCTCTGCACACCTCTTCTAAGCACTTATTCTATACTTAGGATTTTTCCCAAAATTTTATTCCAAAACTACCTATCCAACAGGCCCCCAACACTCACCTATGGCTCATCCCAAGCTACTCAGGCCTATTTCCTTCTTCTCCATGCTGCAATGAAATTTTGGGAGGCTACCTTAGCTACCTCCACTTCCTTGAGTATCTCTACCTTTGTTTTTGCAATCTCTTTGACCCCATGCATAATCAAGCTTGTCAATTTGTCTTTTGATTCAAAGGATGCTTGCTTTACCTTTCTCTGCGTAGTGGCCAGTTAACTGATCACCCTCACTGCTTCTTCCTACAATGACCCTAAACATTGTTGAAGGATATTTTGTTGATCCCTCATTTTCTCCACTTCCAGGTATGACTGCCTTTGTGCCAAAATTGTTGTCATACATTACGCTAGTGGAAGTGTAGTGACCCTTTTTAAAGATTGTTGTGCATGTTTCTGTTCTTATTTTAACTTAGCCTCTACAACCTTCATCTCCATATCATCTACTAAGTCTTAAAAAAATTTGCGCTCTCTTCATAGAGTTTGGC
The DNA here is from genome assembly GCA_010110895.2 of Picea sitchensis. NCBI lineage: Eukaryota > Viridiplantae > Streptophyta > Pinopsida > Pinales > Pinaceae > Picea > Picea sitchensis. The sequence goes on from SNQJ01S0019070.1 coordinate 31,768, forward strand.
ACACTCTTCTTCTATCTTCTTAATATTAGCAACTTCTATCGTCGCCATTCTCTCCCTACCTTCTCTGACTTCTGGCAGTGTGCCACTCTACAATTATATATCCTCTATTTGTGATCGAAATCCCTTGATGACTTCGACAATATTCAATACTTGTTCCTCCATATTAGCTTCTACTACCATGGGGACTTCCAAAATGGCCTTGTATAATTTTTGGACAACTGCTTGTGTTTTTTGTGCTATATTTTCAACTTCGTCCTTCTCCTTAATGGATTTCATTACCCTTTCCTCGACCTCATTCTTTTCTTTCATTACCTCTTCCACTCAGCCTTCAACTTCCTTCTTTTGTTGGAGCACAACATCATATTGTTTCTACAACTGATATGTTTCGTCCATCATTTTCATCACCTCCTATTGTACTTCCTTGCCTTTGCTCTTAATCTCTTGCAACAATCCCATTTTTAAGTATTGTAATCTTTGTATTAGCATCCTTGATACGACTATGTTCAGGTGTCCTATTGCGTTCACCTTCTCTTTTAACTCAGCCATTGGAAATTCAAGTGCATCTGTCTCAATATGAAGTGTTATATGCCTGACTTCTAACTGAGTCAAGACCATATGTGCATTCTCTACTTCCTTCCCTGGAATACAAGATGGTCCTCCCTCGGTTTTTCTCTCTTTTTCTAGGATAGCAGCTGCTAAAAGATGTTGGAGTGCTGCCAACTGATCCTGTAGTATTTGTTGTTGCTCTTCTTGCTTCCTAGTTGCTTCCTCCATTATTGCTTCCATGAAATCCCGTACCTGGTAGCCTATGAGGTCCATATAATCATTATTTAAAGTATAACTTGGGGCTTCTATGTGCACCTTAGTCTTATTGCATGTCCCTCCCACTAGTTCTTTCCCCCTATCCTTTCGTTTGGATCTTGTTGCGGGGACTCTCTACTGAGATACTATTGTGGATGGGCCAGGATAATCTCCTATGCCATTGTTTTGATCGTTCCTCTGCTTCTTATATGATTCTTCATCATTCTTATATTGTTCTCCTTCCTCTTCTAGTTGCCCTGTTTTCTTTGTTGGGTTTTTCGAGCCATCTTCCCAATCATTCACTATCAAACATACATCCTCTGTTGTCATCCTATAATTGGTTGGCAACCATTGGTGTGTTGGGTCCTTCTTGGCCTACACATACATGTGGTGCATGCCTACTTTAAAAAACTCAATATCCTTATATGTTTCTACCATCTTTGTTGATATGCATGGTGTGTGTGCGATTAGATGCGTGATATTTTCCAAGTATACAGAAAATGTGGCATTAGTGTTGTTTTATCTTCTATTAATTGTCGTATGCCATAGGTTGGCATATCTCCTAGCCAAATTACCTCTTCTTGATGTGTGCATGTGTTGATAGTAACATGGTTCTTTCCAAACGACTAGTGCAATCAGAATAAAAAACCATGCATAGTGGAATTTTGTGCCCTTTTCCTAGGCCTCAATACAATCTTGCAAAAACTAGTTCACCAAGAAGGTGGCCTAGTTAATCTGAAATCCTTCGACACATTTTTCTATAGCTATAATGATGGCAACTGAGACTTCATCCTTCCTACATTTATGCAACAATTTGTAGGCTAGTACCTGCATTGAAAACCTAACATTGGTGTCATTGATGTTTTTCACATCCAATCCCCTCTTTCCCCTGATTTTTGGGAACTTTTCCTTCATCGACTCTAAGAGGGATCTCTCTCCTGTCCTATTGAACAAAATGGTTGTATCCTCACCAAATTTTGGGAGTCCTGTAATGTGTGAAATCAACACAGTGTCAATTGACATTGGGGGATCAAGTGACAATGTCCCCCCATGGACATAGTTGAGAAACACCCTCACACATGCATTAATCTCCAAACTTCACTCGAAATGTGGAATCTCCAACAGGTTCAGTATTCCTTCCTTCTCCAATATTGATGCCCACTCCTCTCTCTAGCAGGATTCCTCCTATACCTGGTACTCTCCTAGTGAGAAAATATTTTTCGATGGCCAACTCCGATAATTTATGTTCATATGTGATGTCATGATCCATTAATTTGAGACTTGCAACCTTTCTGAGCATATATCCTTCACTAATTACACCAGGATGAGATGGTTATGTCAGCAATGTATTTTCCATTAGTTGGTACATGGATTGGTGGCGCATTATCCCTCCTAGGTGGTAGGTAATCGTTGTGGAAAATTTTCTATGACACATAATATGAAGCTTTGGGTACTTCCTCAAACTCTCGTGTCTCTACTGGTTATTTTTCCTATTTCTACGTTGCTACTAAAGATGCTCCAAATTTTGGTGGTACCATTCATCTTGTGTGATGGATTCCTGAACTAGATCTACGTCTGATCTCTGGTAGTTGTAGCTCGGCTCTGGTGCACTCAGAGTCACTCTGGTTCACTCTTTTTTTCTCTTGCTTGCATGCAACAATGAATTACACTTAACAACCTTCTGTTTTTTTTGTGCCTTGTTTCCAGCTGTGCATGTCTCATCCCACCTTAACTACCTTATCCAATCTGTCAACGTGGTTGATGATTTGTTACACGAATGCATCTTTATTACCAAATTCATCATGGGATTTTTCCCTCATACTACAAATCTTTCATGATTTACAACAAATTTCACCATTTAATATTATACGACACCTTTATGACCTTTCATTCCCACTTTGTAGCTATCGTTTCCCTACTTTAATGGTTTCAAAATTCTTGTCATTACCAAAATGTGCAATAGTTCTTTCTTTTACATTTGCGTTCTTTGCAATATTTCTCTTATGTGTATTATTTTTTGATTTGATGCAGTTCTATTTTGATGTGTGATAACCATGCCTTCTGCACAATTTCCTATGTCTTGGTACTCTAACACTCTTTTTATTTTTGTTGTATCTACTTTTTATTTGAGTTTCTTTCCTTTTCTACTTTCTATTTTTTTTTGTGTTTTCCCCTCCTACAGTAATACAACTACTATGATACATTTGTTTTAGCACAGAGAGTTAGTTGTCTCTATAGAGTTTCAACTAACTTCCATTCACCATTCCTTCAAGGACTTATCCATTCAGGGTTTCCAACTGCGCAACACTTGTCTTTGTTATATGTTGAATCACATAAGGTACTAACTAGTGCATTCTACACTTTCCTGGATGCGGCATGAATTTGTTGTCATAGAGGAATACCAAATCTCCCACTTGAAACTTTTTATATTTAATGTGTCAATCATGCCAAGCCTTCTCTCTTGATTTCTGAACTCGTCGATGGAAACCTGCAACAAACTGATCTTCTTCAAGCTATAGAAATTGTGATATACTTTCCTCTATTCCGTTAGAGTCTGATAGATCATTGATCATTGCAATGCGCAGGCTAGGTAGAATAAACTCCATAGGCATTACTGTTTCTTTCCCATAGACTAACCTGAAAGGTTTCTTCCCTGACAACTTCTTACTTGTAGTCCTATAATCCCATAAAACTTTAGGAACTCTTATGTCCCAATCGTCTCTCCCTACTTTGCAAATTTTTGTCAAAGCATTCTCCAATATTTTATTGAAAGCTTCCACTATTCCATTAGGATGAGGATGATACAAGGCACTCTTTTGATGATGAATTTGGAACTCCTCATTCAATGATGAAATTGTATTATTAAAAAATTGTGGGCCTTGGTCACTAAGTAATATGTGTGAACATCCAAACCTTGTTACTACATTCTCAATTAAAAACCTTGCAGCAGTCTCTGCAGTAAAATATGTAACTAGGGCTTCTTCTGCCCATCTTTTCAAATACTTTTCCATAGTGATGATGTACCTTGCCCTTGATCTTCTTTCTTATGGTTTGATTGTCCCTACAAATTCTATGGCCTATTTGTCAAATTCTTGTAGTGTAACTTGTGGATTCAACGACATTTCATCCCTCTTGGATGGCTTTCCCACTCTTTGACATACATCGCATGAATGATAGTATTCCTTCACATCTTTGTGGAGTGTAGGCCACCAAAGCCTTGTGCACAAAATATTCTATGCAATTTCTCTCCTTGCATAATGTCCTCCTACAATATCGTCATGTGCTTCTTCAAGAATCATCGGTCTCCCATGTTCCAAAACACACCATATCAATATTCCATCTGCACCCAACTTGTATAAATTCCCTGCAATCAACTGATAATTTGCTACTTTCACTACTAGTTGTTTCTTCTGTGCAACCTTCATATCTGATAGAGCCATACATGTACTTATAAACTATATGATGTCTAAGAAGTAATCATCCACCATCTTTACTACAAATAGTTGTGCATTTGGGAAGATATCATCTAAGTTGCTCACATCTTCACCTAATAATATGCGCAATAGATGATCTGGTCCTACATTCAACTTCCATGGTTTCACTACAACCT
>SNQJ01S0019070.1:51178-78050 GCA_010110895.2 Picea sitchensis
AAATCTTGTTGTGTTTTATTGTATGATTCCTTGATCACATACATAGGTTTATATTGAGTTTATGCTATTACTATCACTTTGGTTGGTTGCATTCTTTTGCAGGATCATCATTGTATGAATGTTGGAACAGAGCTAGGATGGCGATAGCAAGAGGAAGCGACGTTTAAACGGTATGTCACCTATCCCTCTTTAGTTAGTAAATTCAGTATTTAAAACTTAAGGAAAGCGTCATGTTATAGTGTGTTTTGTTCTAGATCTAGGTGGATCTAGGGAGATCAGTTAGTGTCTGCACTTACCGATTTGTCCAATAACAAAATGTGAAATGTGATTGGAATTACAAATGTCTCAAATGTCTGTCTAATACATAATTATCTAGAGCATCAGTTAATGTATTTAGACATCTAGGAATGTGTTGATATTCAATATAATCAAAATGACGTTCCAAGAGGAGGATTTGTAAATATACCCGTAATAGAGTAGGGCTTCAGATAGTATAGACATTGTTTAGATATAGAACTATTAGCTATGAATCAAGTCATATAATGAAGTGACGAATCCCAAGTGAAATAGCACTACTCAATAACTCAATGACCATGCTATACTCTGTGATATTATTGGTCGCTCGACTGAGAGAAACACCTTGTAGACAAATAAGTTCATTTGAGGGTGCATAGATTGCCCAAGTAGCAGAAGCTAAATTCCAGGTACTATGGCTAGCACCATCACCGAAGCCAATATGAGGTAGCGAAAACGCGGACATATGGAGACCAAACACAAATCAGGGTAAGTCGCCAAGGGTAAAAGTCAAAAACTAGAAACACACTAAAGTCACACACAAGAGTATGATATAGTAAAAATACAAGTGCTTATGCCGAGATAGGCTAAGTGTAGTACTTCTTCAAGTAAATCCCATTTATGGGTTCACTCAAAGTAGTGCCATTGTAATATACTAACTCGTATGCTCCCTTCTCTAACACTCTTTTAACAATATAAGGGCCTCACCACATAGCTTCAAACTTTCTGGCTCCTAGCAAATCACGATCTTGTTCATAGAGGAGAACTAGATATCCTTCAAAAAATGTGCGTGGCTTGACATGTTTGTCATATTGGGATTTTACACGTTTCTTCTGGGTTTCAATAACTAGGGTGGCATCGTGACGGGTTTCTTCCAATTTCGTAAGATACAACAGACATTCCTCCTAAGCAGAGGTGTTTGGGAGAAGTTGGATGACTAGTTTTAATGATGGAATTTCACATTCAATCTGTAGAACCGCTTCTAAACTGTACACTAATTGGAAGGGTGTAAACCCCGTGGCTGACTTCATGGATGTTCAATAGGCCCACAATGTTTAGAACAACATCGTGTGCCAACTTGTTTTGTGAATTTCGATAATCTTTGGAAGCATGACAATAATTACTTTGTTTATTGCTTTGACTTGGTTGTTGGCCTGTGGATAGTAGGGGGTTGAGTTTTCATGTTGAAGACCCAACTTTTCCGTAAGCTCAAACATCATAATGTTTTAGAAGTGGCTACCTTGATCAGTGAAGATATCCTGTGGGATTCCAAACCATGTAATAATGTGATTGAAGATGAATAGGGATGCATTTTTCCCCATGTTGTCAAATGTAGGCATCACCTCGGCCCACTTCGTGAAATAATCTATGACTACAATAATGTACCCATGCCTCCCAACCGAGTGAGGGTTACATGTCATGAAATTGATGCCCCATTTAGTGAAGTGTCCAATAGAAACTACAGGATGTAAGGGAGCGGGGTGATATCTTATTTTATTGGTGTATGTTTGGCAAGCGTGGCATTTTTGGATGGCGATAATACAATATTTGAATAAAGAAGGCCAAAAATATCCATCTCGTAAGATCTTTTGGGCAGTAGCATACCTAGACATGTTACCACCACATGCTCTACACTGGCAGTGATTCAAAGCTTTTTTAGCCTCATCATATGTGAGACATCGTTGAAAAACGGAGTCAACTCCACGACAATAAAGAGTATCACCGAGGATGATATACTGATGGGCTTGGTAACGTATGCGACGACGGTCAGTGCTAGAAAAATCAAGCCGAAAAGTTTGAGTCTGTAGATATATAATGATATCTCCATACCAAAGGTCATCAGAACTGATCATAAAAAGGGATTCATCGGGTAATGAATCCTTTGCTACATTTTTTGTCTTAGGACAGGGAAGGTCACATATCAATTCAAAAAACACAAGGATTTCTTGGACTTAGCACATTCAAACTCCTAGAGTATCACAATCCATTTGGAGTATTTTCCCCCTAGCAACTGGCATGTAAGAATGTGCTACATAGGGTTGCAATCAGAAATCATGGTGGTCTTTTGTAAAAGGATATAGTGTCAGAAATGTTGAACAACTTGAACAGCTGCCAAGGCCAATTTTTCAACATGTAAATACTTGGCTTTGGTAGTCGTGAGACTCCGACTCAAATAATAAATAACATGTTCGTCGTGAGAATCGTCCTCTTGGACCGGAACCATGGCGATGGTCGAATCCGAAGAAATGATATAAAGGAAATAATCTCGACTATAATCGAGAAGGAAAAGTAGTGGGGTATTGGTTAAAGTCAATTTCAAAGCATCGAAGGCTTTGTTGGCAGTGGTGTCCCATACAAATTCAGAGCCTTTCCTTAAAAGTCGAGTAAATCCGAGCGTTAACTCAGTGTAGTTTGGGATAAAATGACGTAGAAAGTTTGCCTTCCCTTGCAAACTTTGTAGCTGGAGAAGTGAAGAAGGGGGAGGGAGATTGAGAATGGCCTCAACCTTCAAACAATCTACCCAAATCCCTTGATGTGACACAATAAAGACTAAGAGTCGGTCGTACTCCATACAAAAAACACATTTGTGTGGGTTTAATCGTATATGATAGAACTAACAATGAAGGAAAATGGCTCGGAGGTGGGCCAGATGATCACTACGATGCATAGAATGCACTGGTAGGTCATATAAATATGGTTGGACAATGTTCTTAATATCATGGAAAGCATAAGACATAGCATGTTGAAACGTGGCACCGACGTTATTTAAACCAAAGGGTAGTTTCCGATAGGCAAAAGTGCCCCAAGGACAAATAAAAGCGGGTTTGTTTTGATCCGCGGGTAAGATTTTTATCTGATTATATCCGGAGAAACTGTCCATTAGAGAGAAGATTTCACTTCCAGCGCAATCATCGACGATTTGGTCAACGAAGGGGGTGGGAAAGTTGTCTTTAGGACAAGCTTTGTTGATATCCCTATAATCAACATAGACATGGATCGTACCTTGTTTCTTGTTAACTGGAATGAGATTGGATACCCAATAAGCTAAATCCACGGGATAAATAAAGCCAGCTTTATGAAGTTTTCCAACTTCAAGCTTGATAGTGGTGACTTTACGAGGGTGGACCGGTCGAATTCTTTTCCAGACGGGTTTAGTGCCCGGGTATGTCTTGATTTCATGTACAACAATATCGGGGTGAATACCAGGCATCTCTTCATAGCTCCAAGTGAAGACGTCACAGAATTCTTCAAAAAGAGATTGATACATGGAAACTTCATCAGTGGAACACGAAGCTCCGATGTGCACATTTTCAACAACTCTAGGTTTGATAGAGATATCGAGGGGGATGGTGGGTGAAATGTTGCTTAAGTTCCCTTCGTATAACATATTGTGTGTGGAGTCGGGAACCGAAGTAATAACGATAATGGTCGACGGAATCGAAATCCGTTGGTTACTCTCGAGGGTGTGTTGTTCCAGGAAGAGAATGGAACGATGATGTCCATCATCCCAAGGAGTGTCCTCCATGGACATAACTGACATAATCATCTCATCTGTGGGAAAAATTACATGAAAATGATCAGGAGATGAATCACCAAGAGAGGGGGTAGAGGGGGATGTTGATTGAATGGCTTGGTAAGTGGATTCAATTGGACTCAAAGGCATCTGGTCACCATAGTGAAGATAATCACCGGTTGCGGGTACTACCCACGGGTCAGAAGACACGGGAGTTTCACGGATGAAGGTGGATATCATGTTGATCAAGGCAACCAAAGGAGGTGGAACGTCGGGTGGTGGGATGGGGAAAGTACCTATCAGAGTGGAATCTTTTAGAAGACCCACACCGACATTCTAATATCTAGGGGGTGTCTTTGCAATGAAAGGTACGTTGTTGGTACATGTATTAGAGTTAAAGAAGGCCAATTGGTCCACCGTAATTACTTTTCCCTGATGTGGAAAACATACGACATGGAAAAGAGTGGACACAAATGCATGCATGGAATCAATCCAGCTATGGCCGAGTAAAAGGTTGTAATCGAGAGGTCCGTCAAAGATCTCAACTTCTACACTGACTGATTTGCCTTCTAACGTGATGGGAAACAAGGGAATGACATGGTAAGGTTTAAATCCAGAGCCATTAAAGGCTTTGAGCATGTTGTGTGATTCAGTTAAGGGAGGAGAGCTGATGGCTTTCCAACAAGCGATGGACATGACACACGTCAAGGCACCCTCATCGATAATTGTGCTACAAATGTTCTTGTCGGTGACAACAACTTGTATTTGAAACGCGAGTTGAGGAGGAAGCCTTGGAATGTGATCTTCCAAGTCAAAAATTATTAAATTCGTATCTGTAGGATCAATTTTACCAATAGCTTTCAACAACACCTTCCATTGTGTAGGATGATGCAGGAGCATCGTAAGCAGCCAGCCAATCGAGAAATGTAAAAGCGGAGAGACAACTGGATGCGCAGATAAAAAAAGGAGCACATTTTTAGGAAGATGTTTTGATTTTTAAATCTGAAGCATTAATGTAATAAGCTAGGAGAAGCGTACTTGCATTTATGCCTTGGAGATATGAATAGATCTGGAGAGATTACTCTCATCTTCTGGATGTATTAGGCATTTAAGGTTGTTAATTTAAAGTAGGTAGATATGAATGTTAGATTAGACAGTTTTAGAAGCATAAGAGGGAAAACAAATATAGACACCCTCACCCTTGTATTATTGAAAGTTTTGATGTTCATTCAGAATTCATAAGCCGAAGAACTGTAACAGAGAGCTATAGAGAAGAATCCATGTACAATAGCATTTGAGTTAATATATGGAGCTTTGACTCAATTTTCATGGTGTTGTGATGCTTACTGTTTACATTTGTTGAATGGTATGTTTACAGTTGCTTTGTTTTTCTGTATGCATTTGTTTCAATGTTGTGTTATGTGTATGATTTCATGTTGAATGAATGAAGTCTGAGAGAGGAGAAGAATGAGTTTCAATTGTTTCTCTTCCTGAGAATTCCTGCAAGGATTGCAGTGAATGTCTGCAAGGTGTGTGTTGATGAGGGTCTGAGTTTTATCTTAGAAAGCTCAGGAGAGATACCGTTGTTCTCATAACAGCTGAAGTGCAGGTGAAGCATAGAGCCATGCAAGGTGTGCACAGGCTAGTTGAAGCCTTGGATTTTATAAATCCAGGAGGAAGGTTGAAGGACCATTGTTGCAAAGAGCGCACAGGGTAGGAGACTCAAATAAACAATGATTATTTGAAGGTTTTCCCCAAGGAGTGCGAGCAGAGATTCTTTTGGAAGTCTGAGTTTACAAGTGAATGTTCAGGAAGGATAACACCTTTGAAGTGCTCAAAGGGAGACGGAGGTTGAAATCCTCTCATAGAAGCCAAGTTCAGGAGGGAGAACACCAAGTCGTTTGGACAAGAGTCATTGAAGAGTGCATCTAGTGGTCATAATTCTCCGTGGAGAACTCTCGAAGTCGTGAGGACCGTCAGATCCAGAGGAGCTATGAGGTGGTTAGGAGTTGGATGAATCTACCACCCTAACATCAAGAATCAATGTGGACTGTTGATCGGGATCTGTTTGAGCTGTCAGATCATTTCGGGAATTCAGGATCGCAAGTTTGGAGTGCAGGCCAAAACCCTTGGTCACTTAAACTACCAGTTTATGAAAGGGGTTATCAGTAGTGGAATTTTCATAATTTCGGTAATTCGAGGTTCGACATACTAGAAATTATAGTGACAAGGAACTAGGACCCTTAGCATTGAAAATCCTGAAGTCGTGAAACATGACGTTCCTTTGGTGTGAAATATTGGCATTTTGGCATATCGGGGTTTGGTGTTTCAGAAATCCTGATGACAAGGAGCAGGGGCACTTTGCACTTAAAACCCCGAAGTTGCGAAACACAAAGTGTCATCAAGTGGAATTTTGGAATTTCGGCTTTTCGAGGTTCGGGAAGTAGAGGAGACAAGTGATTTTTGGAATCGAGAGTTTCAAACTCTCGGTATGCGAAATCCCGAAAAAGGGTCACTGTTTCAGAATTCGGGGAATCATAAGGCAAGAGGAACGATTGTTGGGTCATTCGCTCAAGTCCTGAAAAGCTGAATTTAGTGGCAATAGGTGGTGTGCATTGGAGCGGTCAACCCTCATTGACAATTCACATTCAGGAAATTTTCAAGAGCTGTGGGGATATATCAGGATTCTCCAACTCCTGAAACCTAAAGTCCTTTGTGGCTCAAACAAAGGGTTTGATTGACCCTTGGCATGGTTTTAGTGAAGATCTTGTGCGGATCTCTGCCTGAGGGCAGGGGGTCTGCATCAGTGTGGTATCAAAGCACAGAATAAATTCTTTGCTTTCTGTAGCAGAGAGTAAAGAGAAAATTTTCTCATCCATGCCACCGAGAAGAAGAGATAGGCCAATGCCTGATCCAGCAGTGGAAAGAGAAATGCGTGAGTTACATTCCAGACTTGATGCTAAGGAGACAGCACAGAGGTGCACAGTCGACGCTGGGGATATCAACAAGGATGAAAGTGAAAATGAAGTTGGAAATGAAGGAGAAGAAGTTGTAGTCAAAGATGCTGCAGATGAACGCCTATTCATGGTTGTTGCTAGGATAGGTGCCAGAGCAAAAATGGACATTCCCACATATGAAGGAAACTTGGATGTTGAAGAGATTCTAGAGTGGATTAGAGCTCTATACAAATACTTCTACTATGAGGATGTCGAGGAAGATAAGAAAGCCAAACATGTCGTTACTAGACTTAAGGGGCATGCAACACTATGGCGGGATGAACTTCAGGCTGACAGATGCTGCAAGGGCAAGTAGAAAATCAAAAGTTGGGATAGAATGGTTGCAAAGATGAAAGCCAAGTTTATACCCAAGGATTATCAAATCACTTTATTTCAGAGGATGCAAAATTTGAGACAGAAGATGATGTCAGTGAAGGAATACCTTGAAGAATTCTACAAGATAAACATCAGAGTAGGTCATCAGGAAAGCGATGATGAAAAAGTTGCCATGTCCATGAATGGTCTGCGATATGACATCCAATATGAGATGAGCATGATGGCCATCCAGAATGTGGAATATGCTTATCATATGGCTCTGAAAGATGAAGAGAAGCTAAGCCGAAAGCAAGGTCAAAGAGTCTGAGGTAGAAGTCAAGCCAGAGGCAAAAAAATTGCCCAAGACAGAACTCAGAGACCTAAAGAAGAGGGAAAGAAACCTCAAACTCAACCTGAGAGAGGAGGAAGCTCACAAGGAAGGTATTATGTTGATATAAATACTTTTCCTCAATATAGAGGAAGAGGAAGAGGCAGAGGAGGTGAAGTGAAATGATTTGTCTATGGAAAAATCAGACATAAATCCTATGAGTGTCCAGATAGGAAGAAATATGGTGGTGAAACTCACATTGCCGAAGCTCAAGGATGGAATGTTGAGGCAGAAGACACTGAGGGCAGAAGATCCTTGATGATGAGGAAAGTTCTCTTGAAGCTAGAAAAGGAGGCAGAGAACCCATCCCAAAGAAACATTCTGTTTCAAATTGCTTGCAAAACTAAAGACAGGGTATGCAAGGTCATAGTGGACAGCGGTAGCACAAAAAATCTTGTATCTACATAGATGGTAGAAAAGCTGGAGCTAGAGACTATTGTACATCCAAGCCCATATAGAGTTTCATGGCTACAAAAAGGACATCAAGTAAATGTCACTAAACAGAGTTTAGTTGAATTTAAAATAGGAGGATATAAAGATGAAATATTATGTGATGTCATTCCCATGGATGTTTTTCATCTATTGCTGGGTAGACCATGGCAATATGATAGAAACGTAGTTCATGATGGGAGAAAGAACACGTACACCCTGGAGAAAAATGGTAGGACTCACATGTCGTTGCCAATTAAGGATAAAGAGGTAAAAACAAAGATGAGCAACATTGTACTTCTCATGAGTGGGAAGGAACTTCTTCATGAGGTTAAGAAGAAGGAAGACACACAATTTATTGTGGTTAGGAAGCCCATAATTTTTTTGACCAGTACAAGGATAGATGATTTACCAGAAGAAATCTAGGAGTTGCTAGGAGGGTTTGTTGATATAGTAGTGGATGAACTACCTTGTTCATTGCCACCTATCAAGAGTATAATTCATCATATTGATCTTATACCTAGAGCCAGTTTTCCGAACAAAGAAGCATATTGGTTGACGCTGCAAGAAAATGAAGAAGTTAAGAGGTAGGTTGAGAACTTAATGGACAAAGGATTGATTCAAGACAGCTTGAGTCCATGCACTATTCCGACAGTGCTCAGCCCAAAGAAAGATGGTGGCCGGAGAATGTGCACAGACTCAAGGGAGATCAATAAGATTACCATCAGATATAGATTTCCATTACCAAGGATGGACGACTTGATGGATTGCTTGAGTGGAGTAAATTTTTTTTCGAAGATTGATTTGAAAAGTGGGTATCATCAAATTCAGATGAGATAAGGTGATGAATGGAAGACATCATTCAAGACGAATGAGGGGCTATATGAATGGCTTGTCATGCCATTTGGCTTAGCAAATGCACCCAGTAATTTCATGAGGTTGATGAACAAAGTCCTGAAGGATTTCATTGGGAAATTCGCCATTGTATATCTTGATGATATATTAATTTTCAGCAAGACAGTAGCAGAACACTTAAATCATTTAGTTGCAGTAATGAGGAGATTACAGCAGGAGAAATTGTTGATCAATATGAAGAAATCATCATTTATGAGGACATAACTCATTTATTTGGGTTTTTTTATCTCTGCAAATGAACTGAAAATGGATCTGGAAAAGATAAAGGAGATTAAAAATTGGCCATCGCCGAAGAGCATGTTTGAAGTTCGAAGCTTCCATGGTTTGGCTAGCTTCTATAGGAGATTCATCCGAAACTTTAGTGGAATTAGCGCACCAATGATGGATACGATGAAGAAAAGACATAAATGTTTTCACTGGATGGAGGAAGCAGAGAAGAGCTTCAATCTGCTGAAGAAGAAGATCATTGAGCAACCAATTCTGGTTTTGCCAGATTTTAGCAAGACATTCCAGGTCAGGTGTGATGTGAGTGGATTTTCAATTGGAGTGGTCTTGAGCCAAGATGACAGGCCAATCGCATACTTCAGTGAAAAACTGAATGAGGTGAAGATTAAGTACTCCACATATGATAAATAATTCTATGCAGTCATACAAGCACTGAAGAAATGGAGACACTATTTGGTTCCCAAAGAGTTTGTTTTGTACAACGATAATCACGCTTTACAATTCGTGACTCGACAGGAGAAGATGAACCAAAAACATGCTAAATGGGTTGAATACATGCAAAATTTTACTTTTGTGACTAAGCATATTTCTAGAACTGCTAACAAAGTTGTTGATGCTTTGAGTAGGAAATGTTTGCTTATGCAGGAATTTAGAGTTAAGACTTTGGGTTTTGATAACCTCAAAGAAATGTACAGGGATGACCCAGATTTTAAAGAGGCATATGAGGCATCTGAGAATCCAATTCTCAGGGATAGAAGCCAATGGATTGAATACATGATCTAGGATGGATTATTGTTTAGGGGAAATAAATTATGTATTCTGAAATGCTCCATGAGGGAGAATTTGCTGAAGGAAAAACATAGTGGAGGATTGGCCAGACATTTTGGTCATGACAAGACATTCTCAAAGTTGATTGGCTCATATTTTTAGCCAGGGATGAGGACCGATGTCAAGAAATTTGTGGATAGGTGCATAATTTGTCAACACACGAAAGGAAAAAGGCAGAACACAGGGTTATACCAACCATTACCCATACCTGAAAGGCTATAGGATGCAGTGAGCATGGATTTCATATTGGGACTACCAAGGACACAAAGAGGACATGATTCAATCTTTGTGGTAGTCAACAAATTTTCAAAAATGACACATTTCATACCATGCCAGAAAACTAGTGACGCAACTCATATTACAAACTTGTTTTTCAAGGAAGTCGTCATACTTCATGGCATTTCTAGAGGACCTTATGGAAGAAGTTGGGGACAAGTTTGTATTTTAGTTCAGCATATCATCCTTAGATGAATGGACAGACAGAAGTTGTGAATAAGAGCTTGGCAGATTTGTTAAGAAGCCTAGTGACTAAACACCACAGTCAATGGGATCACATTCTAACATAGGTGGAATTTGCTTACAATGATTCACTCAATAGAAGCATAGGACAGAGTCCATTCCAGATTGTATATAGAGCACAACCAAGAGGAGTTTCTGAATTGAAAGATTCGGAACAAAATGAATTCAGGAGTGCTAGTGCAGAGGACTTTGCAGAAGGAATGAAGGAGCTTCATAGCCAAGTCAAGGAATTATTGCAGAGTTCAAGTCAAGAGTACAAGCGGAGAGCAGATCAACAGAGGAAAAAACTTCAACTTGAAGTTGGTGATCTGGTTCTTGTGCATTTGAGGAAGGAAAGGTTCCCAAGGGGAACGTATAATAAGCTGAAGATGAAAAAGATTGGACCGAGTAAGGTCATAAGGAAATTTGGGGCAAACACATATGAGATTGAATTACCTGATGGGGTTGGAATATCACCGATATTCAATGTTGCAGATTTGTACCCTTACAAAACTAAAGAAGCAGGAACAAAGGAGGAACAGAAAGAAGTTCAATGGACAAAACAAATGCCTGTAGCTGAAAATCCGCAAATGAAAATCATAATCGACAAAAGGGTTAGCAAAAATACCAAGAGAAAAGAGTATTTCAAATACTTGGTCAAATGGAAGGGACATCCAATTGAAGATGCCAGTTGGGAGGATGAAGCAACAATTCATAGGCATGGATGGACCGTGCAAGATCTCATGAATAGGAGTTCATGAAAATTTTCAAGCAAGGGAGTATGATGCAGGAGCATCGTAAGCAACCAACCAAGTGAGAAACATAAAAGCAAAGAGACAATTGGACACGCAGATGAAAAAAGGAGCATGTTTTTAAGAAGATGTTTTGATTTTGAAATATGAAGCATTAATGTAATAAGCTAGGAGAAGTGTACTTGCATTTATGCCTTGGAGATATGAACAGACCTAGAGATATTACTCTCATCTGCCAGATGTATTAAGCATTTAAGGTTGTTAATGTAAAGTAGGTAGATATGAATGTTAGATTAGACAGTTTTAGAAGCATAGGAGGGAAAACGAATATAGACACCCTGACCCTTGATTATTGAAAATTTTGATGTTCATTCAGAATACATAAGCTGAAGAACTGTAACAGAGAGTTGTAGAGAAGAATCCATGTACATGAGCATTTGAGTTAATATATGTATCTTTGACTCAATTTTCATGGTGTTGTGATGCTTACTATTTACATTTTTTGAATGGTATGTTTACAGTTGCGTTGTTTTTCTGTATGCATTTGTTTCAATGTTGTGTTATGTGTATGATTTCATGTTGAATGAATGAAGTCTGAGAGAGGAGAAGAATGAGTTTCAATTGTTTCTCTTCCTGAGAATTCCTGCAAGGATTGCAGTGAACGTCCACAAGGTGTGCATTGACGAGGGTCTGAGTTTTATCTCAGAGAGCTCAGGAGAGATATCATTTTTCTCATAACAGCTGAAGTGCAGGTGAAGCACAGAGCCATGCAAGGTGTGCGCAGGCTAGTTGAAGCCTTGGATTTTATAAATTCAGGAGGAAGGTTGAAGGACCATTGTTGCAAAGAGTGCACAGGGTAGGAGACTCAAATAACCAATGGTTATTTGATGATTTGTTGCAAGGAATGAGAGCAGGGATTCTTTTGGAAGTATGAGTTTACAAGTGAAAGATCAGGAAGGATAACACCTTTGAAGTGCTCAAAGGGAGACAGAGGTCGAAATTGTCTCATAGAAGCCAAGTTCAGGAGGGAGAACACTGAGTCATTTGGACAAGAGTCATTGAAGAGTGCATCTGGTGGTCAAAATTCTCTGTGGAGAACTCGCAAAGTCGTGAGGATCGTCAGATCTAGAGGAGCTGTGAGGTGGTTAGGAGTTGGATGAATCTGCCACCCTGACATCAAGAATCAATGTGGACTATTGATCGGGGTCTGTTTGAGACATTAGATCATTTCGGGAATTCGAGATCACAAGTTTGGAGTGCAGGCCAAAACCCTTGGTCACTCAAACTCCTGGTTCACGAAAGGGATTATCAGTAGTGGAATTTTTGGAATTTCGGTAATCCGGGGTTCGACATACTGAAAATTATAGTGACAAGGAACCGAGACCCTTAGCATTAAAAATCCCGAAGTCACGAAATGCAACGTGCCTTTGGTGTGAAACATTGACATTTCTGCATATCAGGGTTCGACGTTTCGGAAATCCTAAGGACAAGGAGCCGGGGTGCTTTGCACTGAAAACCCCAAAGTCACAAAACATGCAGTGTCATCGTAGTGAAATTTCAGCATTTCGGCTTTCTGGGGTTTGGGAAGTAGAGGAGATAAGTGATTTTTGGAATCGAGAGTTTCAAACTCCCGGTACGTGAAATATCAAAAAAGGGTTGCTATTTCGTAATTCGGGGAATCATAAGGAAAGAGGAACAATTGTTGGGTCATTCACTCAAGTCCTGAAAAGCCAAATTTAGTGGCAATAGGTGGTGTGCATTGGAGCGGTCAACCCTCATTGACAATTTTCATTTCGGCAATTGTCAAGAGCTGTGGGGATATATCGGGATTCTCCAACTCCTGAAACCTGAAGTCCTTTGTGGCTCAAACAAAAGTTTTGATTAACCCTTGGTCTGGTTTTAGTGAAAATCCTGTGCAGATCTCGGCCAGAGGGAAGGGGGTCTGCATCAGTGTAGGACAACTCTGAAGGACTTCGAGGGATGACATCATGGATGGTGCTTGAGCTAGATCCTCTACAATACTGTAGTTCCAGGCAGCATATGCATGAGTATTGAAAGTAGACTTTCGAACAACACCCTTTGGGGGAGAACGAAGAACTGTATCTAGGCTCGGTCGTTCGAGATGAAAAGGACCGTCGGTAGGTGGAGCTGAGGGAGATGGTTGAACCAACGAAGGTGGTATTTCGTCAACTTTATCCTTGTAGGAAGAATAATCTTTGGCTTGAGTGGTAAGTGTGATGTCATTCTTCTTTGAGTCACCAGTACACATTAGGACATAGGCAGTAGTGGAGGGGGAAGGTTGGTCATGAATGACCAATTGGGCCTTCTATTGAGAAGGGAAGGGTTGTGACAACATGACCAATGTAGGTGGTTTCAGAGTCCCTTGAAGGAACTTGGTAACCTCGACTCGTCTTGGACAATCCTTAGTGTAGTGATCATCACCACAGATAAGACAAGGGTTTGCGCTTATCCTTATCATCAACAGGTTGTGTTTTGGTCTTCTCAAATTGTGGATTATTTTTGTCCTCCTTATTCTTACCCTTCCCTTTTTTAGATTTATTCTTTCCGGTAGGGGTAGATTGAACATAGTTCACCTCAGAAGTCTTGCGGGTGAGAGGAGTAGGAGATAGAGCATGTTGAACATTAGAAGCAACATACTTGGGGTTGGTGGTAGAGGCTTGTGTGGAGTGGGGTTGGGCATGGAAAGTGCCAATCACACCATCAACTGCATGAGAAACAACAAGAGTAGTTGAAGTAGTGGTAGTATAAGGAAGAGGTGCATCAGGGAATAAATCATAAAGAGTACCTATTTGTGAGTAAACAAGGTCGAGGTATTGAGAACGACTGATCGCCTATTCTTCTGTGACAACTCCACCCATGGAGATGTCACGAGTGATGTCATTCATGAATTATTTTGTGAACCACTTTGCTAGTAACTGATCAGGAAGCTCAATTTTTATTAGACGTCGTCTCCATTGCCACTCATGAATGTGATCAGAGATATGATTGGCTTTGGTTTGTTTGAAAGAACTCAAAATTTTGGTTCCCATTTTGTAACGGATTGGTAACTGGTAGTGGGTGAGGAAAGCCATGGTGAGGATATTAAAGTCAATGAAGAAGCCTCGTGGTAATTCCATATACCACTTCACGGTGGAACCCATGAGAGTTCGCTGAAAAAGATGCAAACAAATAGAGTCATCCATTAAAGAGTTGGATGAACACCAAAGGTGGAAAGTCATTACATGATTGTTTGGGTCCTCTCTCGGTTTACCATCGAACTTAGGAATGTTGGATGGTAGTTTGGCCAGTATTAAGGGCCATTGAGGAGAGTGACTGATAGGATCATTTAAAATTCTAGATAGATCAGGGAGGTCCAGGGTGGCTAAGAAGGGTAACTGTCTATTCACATGGGGGTACTAGTGACTTTGGGGAGGAAGTCCTGTAGGTATACCAGTAGGACCATAAGCAGTTTGCATATAATGCGAAGATCTAGACATATTTGGTTGTTGGTGCGAAGGAATGTAACTTATAGGGTTGTATTGGTTAGGGTTGTTCCCTTGAACAGGGACATTGGGTCGAGCATTTGAGCCCCAAATGGCATTGGACGGACCTAGATATGGTTGGCTTGTACTAGGGGGTATGAAAGAGCTAGCTTGAGGCTGTTTCTCCCTAGTCGATTAAGGATTATTTTGGATAAGATAGTTCCAATACTGGGCCAAGGCTGCAGGTATGTTCTGTCCATAGGGTGGGGTAGGTGGGGGTTTCTCTCTAATCGGGGGTTGCCTCCCAATTGGTATTTGACCTCCAAAAGGGGATTGTGTTTGGCCTCCAGGGTAAAATTTTCCACCAACAAAAATTTGGTAGTTAGGTGTGAAAGACTGGGTGGTGCCACTAGGGTCGGTTCCTCCAATAGGGGATGGAAGAGACCCTCTAGAAGGGGGTCGATGAAGTGTCAGAATAAAACTAGGAACAAGATTGTGCCTAGAAGGAGTGGAAATGCCAAGAGTTTTGGATGGGACTTGTGTAGGAACGGAAACAGAAGCATTCAATGCATGATATCTCAGAGGAAGTATTAGGGTGAGTCTGGGCGAAAGCGGCATGCCAATGGGGGCTTGGCTAGCCACTGTATTCCTGGTGGGAATAGTCGTAGTATTTGGGACCATTGTAGAATGGGGTGTCTAAAGGGGGATGGTCGAGTTGGGATCTGCAGACGGGGTGTCAGAACTACCGAACATGTAGGCAGTCGTAATGAGAGTATGTTCTATATCATATGTTTTAGGTAGCTTGTACTTGATGAAGATATTGACACTTGTGTCGAGGCCGAAAATATCTTGTCTCAGAATGTGACGAGACCAAAAAGGATCCTGACCTTCAGGGCCTATGAACGGTCTAGTTGGTACTCTAGAAGTTTCAACAATAATATCTCCAGAACAATTTACCCGAAGAATACTTCTCTCAGAACTGTGAGGAATTCCAGAAGTCTCTAGAGAATCAGAGCCTTCAACTCGTGGAGTGGTAGTGTCTTGGACCTCACTCCGTTGAGGAGAGTCCTCCAGTGGGTTGGTAGGAAAGGGTTGAGAACCTCCCAGATATTTCGGGGGTAGTCCTTGCATTCTACGTGAGCGGCGTGGAGGGTCAGAGTTGGCAGAGCTAAATATTTTACACAAGAAACTCAATGGCCAACTTATGGAAACAAACAACAAGCGCTAGTAAAAATCTAGCAATCAAAACCAAGCAAACAATACCTTCTTACTCCGAAGTCACTAGTTGGTGATGAAATCTAACATCGCAATGTCGAGACAAGAAGGGGTTGGGCTAGGGTGGAAGAGTTACGTTGACGACCTTCTTAATGGAATTACATCCTTGTGCAAGCTCCCACACATAATCATGGGTATACCCTCCAAGGAGCCTGCGTGAGTCTAGCCAACATCGATTCCAGGTACTGTGAAGACTTACCCTTCCACAGTCACCTTGTGTAAGAATCTAAGAAGATAAGCTACTAAAGTTACCACAAACAACAATGATGCCTAGGGAAACAGTCGACAGTCTGATCTACACGCAAGGGCAAGGTATCTAGCCCGAAATCAACTTAAGAGGCTTCCAATCATCATTGTGGGTATACCTTCAAGTGACCCCTGTAATACGTGCAATATCTACACCGAGATCAACAAAGTAGGGTGAGTAACTCTATCGATCTCAATGTGACCTTAGGTTTGACCCTTGTGTGAGAAGGGCTTCCCAGGATAAAATGTTGTAAATGGAATTTGACACTCCCTATCACAAGATACTATTGTGTGTTTTGTGTTTTGGAGAGTGTGTCTCACTGCCTATTCCAAAACTCTAGCCTAGCTAATGTTGGTGTAAAAGATCCCTATAAAATGTTACTAGTTGAATTTTAAAGTTTCAAAATATTATTAAAGGTTGTTGTTACTCAAGAGGGAGACGAGAATGAAACCAATGTTGTGTAAGACTTTTACCCAACAATGCGTAAATATAAAGGAATGATACAAACTTTCATTCAATGAATTCTATCTACAGCAGGGAAAAAGAAGTTTTCTGGAACAATGCAAACTACAATGTACAATTCCCTTTTTAAATGTAATATCAAACAATCATTGATATTGTAAATTCACTATTCGTTCTCTTTCAATATTTTAACGCCAATATTTTATGAATAAATGATTTCTTAAAAGAAAAAGACTTTAATTTATTTTTTTTAGAAACCAAAAACAAGGATGGAACTAAGTAAAGGTAAGCAACCAATGAAAATAAAATACTCAAAAAACACCCAAATCGATCTTTCAATGAAGATAAAAACACAAAATGACAAGAAAAGGTTTCTTCAAATGTGAACAAGAATTTTTTTTCTGATCATTAAGCAATCCAGAAGATACTTACAAATTGAAACCCAAAATAGGAGCTTTGATTGAGCAAGCACTCGGACTGAAATCCAGAGATTGTATCCTTCTCGACCAAAACAAAGATCGAAAAATACCAAAAGAGAGGTGTTCGATCTTCAAAATCAATCAAGATCAAGTTGAAACAATCAGAAGCATTCAAGAACTGGTATAAAAAATCTTTTTCTAGCTGACTGAAACAGAAACTGGGCAATAGCAGAGGTCAAGATTCAATCCAAGAAAGTTTTCAAACGCTACTATGGGCAAACAGTATAACTCAGTGAGCAAATGAGTGATTTCCGTAGGCCAATAGTCATGCAGGTCGTGAAAATCCCGCACTGAAACAAACCACTAGGGTGTGGAAATGGAAGGTTTCCTCGGGCTACTAATAGGGTGCAGTGCAGATGCGTTCCATAAAATAGAAAATTTTGGAAAAAGACAAAGGGTCTCATGAAAATTTTAAACCTAGTGAGTCTAATTGGATCTTCCACAGAGTCAGAGACTGAAATAGAATGTAAAAGATAGGCTATAAGAAAATGGCCAATGAAAAACCACAATCAATTTGTACTTTCCCCAATGGAGTCACCAATTTTGTTAATGGGTAAATCGATAGATGCAGACATGAACTAATCCCCCTAGATCCACATATATCTAGAACAAAACAAGATGAAACAATACACTTTCCCTAGATTATGATAATTGAATTTAATTACCAAAAGAGGAATAGATAACATACCTTATGAATCGCTTCCTTATGTCTTTGTTGATCCTTCTTTGCTCCAATGTTCCTATGAGATCAGATCTATAATAACGCAAATCGACCAACATGAAAGTACCAATAGAGAAATTCAATGATAACCTAAAAATGTGATCAAGAAGTCATGTAATAAAATATCAATCATTTTATGGGAAAGAGACATGCCACCGTATTATATTAATGAAAGGTAGAAGATACAACCAAATTTCCTTGATGTCGCAAGTTCCCTTTCAATGGCCCTTTGTTCTGACACACACATACATTTTCTCTAACCTTTTGCATGAATACTTCTCTCAAAAACTTGATGGATGAATGGAGACCTCAAGCATCACTTGAAATAAGATTCTTCACAGTCTTCAGCCTATTATTTCTCAATCTCTATGCTTCTTTATGCTTGTACCTCTAACCTTTTCCATGAGAATCCTATCATTATATAGGAGAAGCTAAAGTGGTTAAAGAGATGAGGATGATCCCATCAAATCAAAGAAGTCAGTAGGATCGTAACCACATAGACACCACTTCATATTTCTAGAAGATTCCACTTCTAGAAGCTATTAGAATTCCTTTCCTCTTTTAGTTTCAAAGCACTGTTGCGACCTACCTATATATCCGCCTGTAGAAATCCCATGGACTGGCTATAGTACATCATGCAAAAATTAGGGATTTCCACACTGTGTAAATGGAGTTGCCCGTGGTGGCCTTTCAAAAATACATCTTACAAGGGTGGAAAGAGGTTTCTTTTCTCAAGAAAAATATCATATTGGGAACCTGAACACATGTTTATGTAACCATCGTCAGGGTGACCAAAATAATGTGTAACATACATGAAGCAAGGACTAGGAGGGAGCTAATCCTATGATCCATTGAATATGATGAAGTATATATCCGTGGTAGCATCCATGAAAGATAGTATGTGTTCAGTTCAACTTCATAATAAGTCTTCTTAGAAGAGAAGCCTTAAAGTATTCCTGGTTGTCCATCCACATCCATGATCCTATAATAAAAGGAAGAAGTGAAATATTTAAGGCATGGAATCTATAAGAAACTCCATGGATCCAAGAGATAAATAAAAACATCAAGAAGAACATGAAGATTCCAAGAAAGAAAGAGAAGCCAGAACAACCAGTCATTGTATTAAGAATCACAAGATTACTAGCCTGATATGAACTCACTAAAAGCAATCAAGCAGATGAAATGAAGGTTGTGATGAAGAACATTGTATATATGCAAGCATTGCAAGATCCATAACTAGAGTTTCTCCCAAATGGAGGGAGAAGACTATGATGATTACTTGTTCCAGTAAACCAGACATACCTCTACATGAATCTGTATATCATCTGCAATATCCATGGGTTGGAGTTCTACATCAGATGAATGCAAAGATTGTTCTCCAGAGCGTATGAAGAGAAACCTCAAGACTTTGAGGCATACCAAAAAGAGACCCTTGTACGCAGATGGAAGAAGATAACTTGGTGGAAAACCTCCAGTGCACAACAGAAGCATGGTGAAGAATTTCTATAATAGAGATATTGTATCAAGATGATTACTTAGAAGATCAGATCTCATGATGACAGAAGAAGTTCCACATGGATATGTTCCAGTTTGACCCTTGTCACAATGTTGTGAGCTAATAGGAACCAAGAGGAATCCAACAATGATACACTTTATTGATCAGAGCTACATGAAGCCTTCATATAATACCAATGTTCCAGACCGAAGTACATTTGAAATCAAGCATTACATTATTCGTGAAGAAGTCCAGAAAGGAGAAAGTGGTTCTCCAATACATATCTCCACAGATGAACATATAAACAAACATTTTTGGTAAATATTATGTCCAAGATGAAAGAGTTTGTGTACTCAAGATAGAGCTCACGGAGATGAATTCCTTATTGAAAAAGAAAGAGATGAATCCCAGGTTGGGAGGGAGAACTGATGTATTATTGATTGATGGACAATCATTTTTTAGTTCGAAAAATGGTCCAAGATGAGCAGATTCTTTTTAGTTTGGAAAGTGGATTGAGATTTCTGACAGACAAACATTTTCCTGTATGGAAAATGGTCCATATTGCTGATGTACCATAGATAGTGACTTCCCATTGTGGTTAACATGGGAAGTGGTCTATGGTAGTCTCTCTTCTTGAGAGTTACTCAAGAAGACTAGCCTACCTTGCCGAACAAAGATTTCTCATTGTGGTTAACATGAGGAATGGTCTGTTTTGGAGGTTGGTACAGGACAGTCATTTCCTCTTGTGGTTAACATGGGAAATGGTCCAGACAATCATTCCTTAGGGAGGATTCATTCTCTCCAGGTTTCACTTTGTTTAGTTCTAGAGGAATGGCCCAGGGTGGGGAATGGTCCAGGTTCAACAATCAAGAATAGACTTTCCTTAGGGTGGATTCATTCTCTCCACGTTTCACTTTGCTTAGTGTCAGAGGAATGGCCCAGGGTGGGGAATGGTCCAGGTTCAACAATCAAGGATAGACATTCCTTAGGGTAGACTTATTCTCTCTAGGTTACACTTTGTCTAGTGTCTAAGGAATGGCCTAGGGTGGGGAATGGCCCAAGCTCAGAAATCAGGACAATTATTCTTCCTTGCTTGAGAATAATAGTACAGATAGCTCATCATTGATGTTTTACCTTCTAAGGGTAGATGCTCTTCCAAGATCTCACATATGTGAGTAGGAGAATGGCCCAAATGATTCAGTTTATATCATAACATTGTTTCTATGCAAGTTTCTATCAGATGATTGTTATGAAGACTGTATGTCTCTAGACAGTAGATGTATACTACTGTGGTGGATGTGTTTCACTATTTGTGGTTGTACGTCACTGATCAAGTACATGTGTGATACTTGGTGTGGTAGTGTACCAATGGATTGTAGTTGTGTACTAATATGGATAGACACAGTTGTGTTCTATTGAACGATATTGTTCTGATTGCCTTGAAGACTATCAACAGTGTTGAAAATGATTATTAGCTAGATGGATGATCAATGAATAGAGATTTTCCAAGACAAAAAATGGTTCAGAACATTTACTCTTCTAGATTAGAAGAATGGCTCTTGTGTCACTCTGTGGAGTGAGTATCATGTCTGATTACTCAGATAGAGTATGGTTCTGAGAGATGATGTAGCCGATGACACTGATGGTGATGGTAGTGCTCATGATCTAGTCATGAGATCATCTATACAACTATATTGATGCTACCAGGTGAATGGTATGTTTTTGTGCTCAATACCATTACCTGTAATACCTCCATAGCTAGGAGGGAGTGTTGATATTATGGTAGTTGTGGGAAGTATTTACCTCCATGTGTAAACCGGACGAGAAGAATACTCTGGGAAGCAAGAAGAAACCCTAATGAGTTGGCTAATAACCCTAGAAGACATGTCGTCTCAAGAAGATAACTTGTATTAGGTTATTAGCCTATAAGATAAGAAGGGATGATTTTAAGGATGGAATTTTATTTTAAAATGTAGAAACCTTGGCGAATCTTACTAATCCTTCATATGCCAAATATAAATGATTGGTTTATTTTTGTAAAAATATTCAAATTTCTAAGGATTTTATATAGTTTTTATAAAATTTTAGCGATTTTTAAGGTAAAACAATTTTATCCTATAGAATTTGGGAGAATCATTTTTAAAATAACAAATCTCATTTTTGGAAAAAACATGGAAAATTAGCCAATGAGCGAAATTTAGCCCCTAAAATCATCCCTGATATTATTAGAGAAGAAGTCGACTAGAATAAATAATATATATTGAACTGACAGATACCCAGAATGAGAAGTCGGCCCAGGCAGTTAGCCAGAATCACTATAAATACAGGAGGTCAGTCTTCATTCTGGTAAGCAGTCTCAGAATTGCAGAGCAACACTTGTGCGCACTGCAGTGCCCATTTTTGTGCGCAGGTTTGGAGGAGAGATGCCATTGCAACTTCTGCAACTAGCATATCACACTTGGCTTGGACTATCTCTTGGTTAGGGTTTAGGCTATCTGATCAGCTCTTGTTGGTGTGCTATCCTTGGGGAAAGGTGCACTATCCTTTGTTTGGCTATCTAGCCTAGGGTTTGCTTCCAAAATGATTCTCTGTCAAGGTTAAGGTACTCAAAGGGTGGCTTCGGCCTATGGTTGGGTGACAATAGTAATATTGTCAATGGTAAAATGAACACATCCATTATATTCTAACAACACCAACAAGCCTCAGTCAAAGAATGTGCTTACAATGGATGATATTGATCTCATCATCGTAGTTGTAGAGGAAGCTTCAGAAGACATCTTACAAAGACAAGGAGAAAATAAGGAGTGGAAGTATGAAAGAATAGATAAGGATCTCAAAGGCATCCAATGAGCTATCCATTTGAGCCGTGCAGTGCCAACTGCACCTTCTTCAACGGAAAATGCAGAATTGGGGGATGAGACCACCTAATTGCTAAGGTTAGCAGATGTGATAGAAGTTCGACTTCGTCGAGCCCAAGAAGAAATGGAGCAGGCCACATAATCCATGAAGGAGGAAAAGGAGGAGGTCCTAGAGAAACTTCGAGTTGCACAGAAGGAGAAAAGTGAAATTCAGGCAGAGTTCGAGCAGAACAATGTGAAGATACAGGAAGAAAAAGACCAACTCTCACAGAGCAGATTGCGGTCAAAGAGGAAGTAACTAAAGAACTTCGCTCTATGTCAGGCCTGGCACAAGAGGGACCAGAGTCAACTGAGATTCAAGTGGGGAAGCTCATCGAAGCCATTTAGTAGCTTCAAGAATGGATAATGGATCTATAACTCCAAGTAGTACCTAACACTCTGCAAGAAGTGTACGATCAGAGGGAAGAAGTTGCCAGGAACGCAATAGAAATAATCAAGGAATTGGTCTCAGAATGTAACAATTAAGTGATAGAAGTGCGCAGAACTATGAGCACCTTGTAGAAGATACAGAGCTGAGGATATTGGAATCACAGCTCCAAGAGGCGAAGCAATAGGCCTCTATCATGCAAGCATAGATGAAGTTGCCTACTGCAGTTGAGAAGATGAAGAGGTCATAGGAGCAACGCACAGCCCAAAAGCAGGTCACTGCTATCCAGAGAAAGGCTATGGAAGTGACACAAAGACTCCAGTCGGTGTAGGACAAAGGCTGCATGCTTTTTGAAGAAGTTGAAGGACAAGGATCGCAACTAGACCAACTGGTTGCAATAGTGGAACAACACCTGGAAGGGCCTATCAATGAGAAATTAATTCAGGAGTTCATTGAGCTTGAGGCTCTAGCGAAGAAACAAGTCAAGGCAGCTTGAGCTAAACTCGAAGCCTTCGAAGCAGTTTTTCCCAGATCAGAGTGACTTGGGATGAGTCACAGGTGAGTATTGGGGGCCTGTTGGCCCTTGACCAAGTTTTGAGAGAAATTTGGTCATGTTTGACCTTTTTTGGGAC
Source organism: Picea sitchensis (assembly GCA_010110895.2). Lineage (NCBI taxonomy): Eukaryota > Viridiplantae > Streptophyta > Pinopsida > Pinales > Pinaceae > Picea > Picea sitchensis. The sequence continues at coordinate 74,411 of SNQJ01S0019070.1, forward strand.
TTCGAGAAGCTAGTCAAAGACGGATCGCTCGACGAAGTAGATATCGCAGGATCTCACTTGTTTTGTGGACCCAACAAGGGGTTCATTAGGGTTTTTGTATTAGGGTTTTGGGATGTCGGCCCATGGGTTTACCCATGTTTAGGCCTTGTTGTAAGGGATGTAAAAGTATATATAGGAAGGAATTTAATATAGAAAGGAGAATGGGCTTAGTTCATAACTAGATCTGGTTGGCTATGTGCACAAGTTGTTTTGGCTTTGTGCACAGATTGTGTAAGAGGATTTGTGCTAATAAGGAGTTGGCTCTGTGCCTTGACCAAGTTTTGGGAAGGAGGATCTAGCAGGTTGTGTGCATATCTCCTGTACTATGTGGAGTTGCGCTCTGTGGCTTTGTCCACATGAGCCGAAGAATGTAGAGAGATCGAAGAAGAGTTAGTGGACGTAGCCCCACACTTGGGTGAACCACGTATATCTTGTGTTGATGTGCTTTGTGCAATGTTGTAATGTTAGTGTATTGATATTTATAAGTGTTAGATAGATGTATGAATGCTTAGTGCTCTATTGATGATAACTGAATGCGAGATCTGAGTTAATGAGATGTGCTAAGTGATTAGAAGTGTTTGATCTGATCATTACTACGTTGTTCTGTACTTAGGGTTTAATATGCGATGTGAATGGATTTATGAACTAATACATATTGATAAGATAATTTCTCTATTAAGTGTTGTAATCATGGATCTGTGTCCTAGCTAGGTTGTACACACCTGAGTCCTACAACCCCCCCTGCCTCTACCTTGGGTGAGACTTCATCTTCTTCACAGGTGTTGCTGAAAGGGCCGGTAGTTAGGGTTTTGTTGGTGCACTGTAGAAGCATTGAAATATTGGTCTTCCCTTGTGCCAACACTGACTTTCCAGATCCCCGATCAACAACATCAAGAATGGTTTATTGCATGGCTTCTACCACACATTCCCAGGCTGTTGATTCAATAGAAGGTTGTGTCACAACCCGAGGCACTGGAAATTGTAATGAGATTAGAACCATATCTTGTAGGAGATAATGGAGGGATGGCACAAGCTCATATGCAGTTGGTTGCATTGACAATTTAACTGAAAGAATTGACAAAGGGAAAGGAGAAACACAAGCAAGTTTGGTGTACCAAATGTAGGACTAAATACCATCACAAGGACAAATGCCTATAATTCATGCGGTATTTGGTGATGGGAGTGTCGAATCCATTACAAAGAGGAGGATATTGCGAGATATGTAAGAAATGGGACCATCACCCAACTAAGTTTCCATTACTACAGAAGTATAAGGGTACTAAAAGGAACTTGTTTTGCAACTTTTGCAAGTCGGTGGGAGATGACGAGAAGAATTTTCACGCATTCAACTTAATGAGGGAGTGCACATCATATATGTACATGATTCAAGAGGAAAATGTTGGAGAAAAAGGGTGTGTTCCTCAATATAATAACAAAAGAGGCTTTAATCTAGGTAATAGAGGAAACTTTGGCAGAGGCCGAGGCAGAGGAAATTTTGGTAGAGGAGGAAGAGGACCGATAATATGTTTTAATTGTAATCAACCAGGACACTTGGACCGTGACTAAAAAAATCCATGTACAATGTGCACATATTGCATAGCATTGAACCATGCGACATAAGGTTGTCCCCAACTAGTTGTGAAATGGCAGTCAAGAGGAAACTAGAATTCAAATCAGAATGTACAGAAAATATCAGTCGAAAAATGCAATGAAGGACAAAGAATAACAATTGTTACACATGAAGGAGATAGAGCATGAGCTAATATGACGAGTGAAGGAAATCATACTGAGCAGTGGGTAAGGAAGTAAGAAGGGCCTATGCCAGCCTCTGATCCTTAGCAATAAAAGAATACATATCGAAGGGCAAGAAAATAATTACTCGGACAGGATTGAGAAGCATCAACACGAGATGCACCGCATGTAGAATATCATGTCTCGCTAGAGAATTCAATTGGAAAGGTAAGAATTCTAAAATAATTCCTAAGAAGTTGTGTAGATCTAATGAAATATGAAACTGTGTTGAGTACACTATATGACATGATTGATCACTATATACGAGGAATAGAAACTCCTATCACACAAAGGGTGGTAAATCAAGTACTGTGCAGGAAGAGGACAAACAAATAATTTAGATTCAGTGCGCAAATTGGGGACTATCATGTGGATAATGTTATCTTGGACATGGGGTCCAACATGAATGTTTTGCCTAAGAAAACATGGGAGATTATGCGAAAACTCAAACTAGTATTTCCTCTTGTTCAACTAAGGCTCATGAATCAATAAAAAATCATACTGATTGTTCATTTGATAGGAGTACCTGTGAACATTGATGGGGTGCACAGTGTGGCAAACTTTGAAGTTATTGAGATCATGGATGAAAATCAACCATATCCAGAGCTGATGGGACTATAATGGGATTTTGATAACTTGGTGATCATCAACTTGAAGAGGAGGGAGATGGTATTTGAATTTGGAGATTTGAAAGTTATTGCACCCTTGGACCCATTAGAAGGAAAGAGGTACACATCCAGCCAGAGGAAATGACATCGACAACTTATACAACATTACTGCGCGGATGGGTGATTATGTCAACCCTACTACAGATGGTGCGCTAAGTTGGTGAAGTATCATCTTGTGTGCATCAGACTCTGAATAAGGTCTAGAACATTAGAAATATAAAATGCATGAAGTCTCCACAAGATGATGGGCATGCATAACCTGATCCTTGCATTGGATTGGAACAGAGCTATGTGATTCACCTAGGTATGATGGATTAATTGATATAAGTATGTTTGTAAAGGAATTTGAGCTATAGGTACCCGAACAACAAAGGCTGTTGGAACTAAATGTTGTACTAAAAGCAACTCCAGCCAAATGGTGGGATTCACACAAAGAAGACATGAAAGACTGGACACAATGCAGAAGACTAATGCAAGTCAGGTTGAAAAGTGTAGGAATCTATGGAGATAAATATTAGAAATAGAATGGATGCACATATTTATCCACACACTAGATACAATTCCTAAGAATTGGTAATTGGAATCAGAAATGCATAGAGAGATGACAATATGGGAAGAGTTAGTCCATAGGTTCAAAGTCACATTTACATTTGAATATATGCATTGCTACAGGCTATTTGAATGAATATTTTCTCAGAAGAAGGGACGATGGAGGTGGTACCAGTGTGTAGTGTGCAAAGAGTGACTATGACTATCCATGAGCTAATGGAGTGCTACAATGTGGCTAAGGAAGCAAATGATGAGGAAGATCCTAGAAATGTACAACTACCTAAGACAGAAGGAGAACGAGTATAAGTAGAAGGGTCAGATCTTGAATTTGTCACATACACCCAACCAATAAAGACATGGAAGGTAAACATTGGGATGACAGAGAATCTGAATTTTTCATATATAGGGGATTAATGGAGCGATGAGACAGTCGAGAAAATTGCAGATTTTTTGTGAGAATATCAGTACCTATCCCCACGACATTTTCATAGATGAATGGAATAACAGGGGACTTATGAGAGATGAATATCCCATTGAAACCAAGAGTTAAGCTAGTGTGACATATGCCTTATAGGTTAAATATGAAGTAAAAG
>SNQJ01S0019070.1:85173-114595 GCA_010110895.2 Picea sitchensis
TTATTATTTAAATAATCCACCTTGACTTTGTCACTTTATTTTATCATTTAAATAATGATTTCTTCTTTTAGGTCACTTTGACTTATTTGACCTTGGGGGCTTCAAGCCTTCATATGGGGGTCCTCCAACTTCGTAAGGTCATAACTCTCAAATCGTGAGGAGTTATGTGATGTTCCACATACCACCGGAAATGGCATGACAATAAATATCCATCTAGGATAATTTTACCAACAAATTCATTGATATTCATCTCATTATTCCACATACAAGCATGGGTCTTCCAACCATTCTTCTAGGATAACTCAATCCTCAAAGCGTCTTCTTGTGAGGGATTTCAACATAAGGGGAACACTTTGGAGTTCATCCATTTGTGCACCTTATCAATCATGATAAGACAATAATGATTCATCTTTGCATTTTTCAAAACTGCATCATATACCAATGAAACCACATTGATCCATATTCATCATGTATCAATGAAAGCTCATTGATCCATCATCATATCAATGACAAATCATTGATCCATCTTCATCTATGCATTCTCATAAAGGATAATAAATATTACATTACATCAATTAACAACAACATGATCCAACAACCTCTTCTTGACATCAAACACTGATATCACTCAATCAAACCATTGGCATCAATAAATCACTTGACATAAATCAATCAAACCATTGGTATCAATGACAACATGATCCAACAAATGTGAAGGCTGAAATAGACAGGATGTTGGATGCAGGAATCATCAAACCGGTAGAATAATATGAGTGGATCATTCCAATGGTAGTGCAGGACAAGAAGATGGGAGGAATCATGATCTGCGTGGATATGAGGAAGTTGAATGAAAGGATGTTGGATGAAGGAATCATCGAACACCATGACCCATGATCTACGTGTTTACATGACCTATTCCCAACACCATTCATAGACGAGGTACTAACGAACGTAGGATGCCAAGAAAATTATTTGTTCACATATGGATTCTTGGGGTACCATAAAATAAAAATTGCATAGGAGGATGGGCATAAGACCACTTTTTGGATAGAGTCGGGAAGTTATCAATATATAGTAATGCCCTTTGGACTGAAGAATTCCCTTGCGGTGTTTTCCAAAGTAGTGGTGGTAGTGTTCAAGAAGTTTATCCATAAGTTCCTTGAAGTGTACTTGGATGATTGGAATGTGTTTAGTGTACTGAAGAATCATATAGAATTCCTCGGGCTAATGTTGGACTAGTGTAGACAGTTTTAGATTTCACTGAACTTGAAGAAGTGTATTTTTTGCGCATCGTTTGAAATTATGTTGGGACATGTAGTTTGAAAACGAGGATTACTAGTAAATCCAACTAAGATTGTAGTAATTCTAAATCTAGAACCACCTACATCAATCAGAAAGCTAAGGGAAACTCCGGGTTATATAGTTTATTATAGGAAACTTATCAAAGGATATGCAAAAATAAAAACATCGATGGAAAATTTACTGAAGAAGGAATCCAAGTTTCAATGGAACGAGGATTGTCATAAGAGGTTGGACACTTTAAAATGGAAACTTGTGACCATGCCAATTTTGATCTTTCCATATTGGAATAAGGAGTTCCATGTACATGTAGATGCATCCTTCATAGCGTTGGGTGCAATACTATCTCAACCAGGGGATGGAGATATAGATCATCCAATTGATTTTGCAAGCATGAAGCTATCCATAGCAGAGAAGAATTATACAACCACAAAATGAGAAGGATTGGAAATGGTTTATGCCATAAAGAAGTTCAAACATTATTTATTGGGGTCTCACTTTAATGTGTATGCATACCATTCTGCATTAAAATACTTAGTCGAAAATCCAATGTTGGGGGGGGGCGGATATGCATATGACTACTATTATTTCAGGAATACGATTTTTAGGTTGTAGTGAAACTAGGGAAGTTGAATGTAGGACCAGATCATCTATCGTGCATATTATTAGGTGAAGATGTGAGCAACTTAGATGATATCTTCACAAATGCACAACTATTTGTAGTAAAGATGGTGGATGATTACTTCTTAGAAATCATATAGTTGATAAGTACATGTATGGCTCTATCAGATATGAAGGTGGCACAGAAGAAACAACTGGTGAAAGTAGCAGATTATCAGTTGATTGCAGGGAATTTATACAAGTTGGGTGCAGATGGAATATTGATATGGTGTGTTTTGGAACAAGAGAGACCGATGATTCTTGAAGAAGCACATGACGATATTGCAGGAGGACATTATGCAAGGAGAGAAATTGCATAGAAGATTTTGTGCACAAGGCTTTGGTGGCCTACACTCCAAAAAGATGTGAAGGAATACTAGCATTCATGCGATGTATATCAAAGAGTGGGAAAGCCATCCAAGAGGGATGAAATGTCGTTGAATCAACAAGTTACACTACAAGAATTTGACAAATAGGCCATAGAATTTGTAGGGACAATCAAACCATAAGAAAGAAGATCAAGGGCAAGGTACATCATCACTATGGAAAAGTATTTGAAAAGATGGGCAGAAGAAGCCCTAGTTACAAATTTTACTGCGGAGACTACTACGAGGTTTTTAATTGAGAATGTAGTAACAAGGTTTGGATGTTCACACATATTACTCAGTGACCAAGGAACACAATTTTTTAATAAGACAATTTCATCATTGACTGAGGAGTTCCAAATTCATCATCAAAAGAGTGCCTTGTATCATCCTCATGCCAATGGAACAGTGGAAGCTTTCAATAAAATATTGGAGAATGCTTTGACAAAAATTTGCAAAGTAGGGAGAGACGATTGGGACATAACAGTTCCTGAAGTTTTATGGGATTATAGGACTACAAGTAAGAAGCTGACAGGGAAGAAACCTTTCAGGTTAGTCTATGGGGAAGAAACAGTAATGCCTATGGAGTTTATTCTACCTAGCCTACGCATTGCAATGATCAATGATCTATCAGACTCTGACGGAATAGAAGAAAGTATATCACAATTTCTATAGCTTGAAGAAGATCAGTTTGTTGCAGGTTTCCATCGGCGAGTTCAGAAATCAAGAGAGAAGGCCTGGCATGATTGACACATTAAATATAAAAAGTTTCAAGTGGGAGATTTCGTATTCCTCTATGACAACAAATTCATGCAGCATCCATGAAAGTTTAGAATGCACTAGTTAGTACCCTATGTGATTCAACATATAACAAAGACAAGTGTTGCGCAGTTGGAAACCCTAAATGGATAAGTCCTTGGAGGAATGGTGAATGGAAGTTAGTTGAAACTCTATAGAGATAACTGACTCTCTGCGCTAAAACAAATGTATCATAGTAGCTGTATTACTGTAGGAGGGGAAAACACAAAAAAAAATAGAAAGTAGAAAAGGGAAGAAACTCAAATAAAAAGTAGATACAACAAAAATAAAAAGAGTGTCAGAGTACCAAGACATAGGAAATTGTGCAGAAGGCATGGTTATCACACATCAAAATAGAACTGCACCAAATCAAAAAATAATACACATAAGAGAAATATTGCAAAGCACACGGATGTAAAAGAAAGAACTGTTGCACATTTTGGTAATGACAAGAATTTTGAAACCATTAAAGTAGGGAAACGATAGCTACAAAGTGGGAATGATAGGTCATAAAGGTGTCGTATAATATTAAATGGTGAAAGTTGTTGTAAATCATGAAAGATTTGTAGTATGAGGGAAAAATCCCATGATGAATTTGGTAATAAAGATGCATTTGTGTAACAAATCATCAACCACGTTGACAGATTGGACAAGGTAGTTAAGGTGGGATGAGACATGCATAGCTGGAAACAAGGCACAAAAAAAATAGAAGGTTGTTAAGTGTAATTCATTGTTGCATGCAAGCAAGAGAAAAAAATAGTGAACTAGAGTGAATCTGAGTGCACCAGAGCCGAGCTACAACTACCAGAGATCAGATGTAGATCTAGTTCAAGAATCCATCACATAAGATGAATGGCACCACCAAAATTTGGAGCATCATTAGTAGCAGTGCAGAAATAGGAAAAATGACCAGTAGAGACACGAGAGTTTGAGGAAGTACCCAAAGATTCATATTATGTGTCACAGAAAATTTTCCACAATGATTACCTACCACCTAGGAGGTATAATGCGCCACCAATCCACATACCAACCAATGGGAAATACATTGCTGACATCAGCATCTCATCTTGGTGTAATTAGTGAAGGATATATGCTTGGAAAGGTTGCAAGTCTCAAATTAATGGATCATGACATCACATATGAACATAAATTATCGGAGTTGGCCATCGAAAAATATTTTCTCACTAGGAGAGTACCAGATATAGGAGGAATCCTGCTAGAGAGAGGAGTGGGCATCAATATTGGAGAAGGAAGGAATATTGAACCTGTTGGAGATTCCACATTTCGATTGAAGTTTGGAGATTAATGTGTGTGTGAAGGTGTTTCTCAGCTATGTCCATGGGGGGACATTGTCGCTTGATCCCCCAATGTCAATTGACATTGTTTTGATTTCACGCATTATAGGACTCCCAAAATTCGGTGAGGATCCAACCATTTTGTTCAATAAGACAGGAGAGAGATCCCTCTTAGAGTCGATGAAGGAAAAGTTCCCAAAAATTAGGGGAAAGAGGGGATTGGATGTGAAAAACATCAATGACACCAATGTTAGGTTTTCAATGCAGGTACTAGCCTACAAATTGTTGCATAAATGTAGGAAGGATAAAGTCTCAGTTGCCATCATTATAGCTGTAGAAAAATGTGTCAAAGGATTTCAGATTAACTAGGCCACCTTCTTGGTGAACAAGTTTTTGCAAGATTGTATTGAGGCCTAGGAAAAGGGCACAAAATTCCACTATGCATGGTTTTTTATTCTGATTTCACTAGTCATTTGGAAAGAACCATGTTACTATCAACACATGCACACATTAAGAAGAGGTAATTTGGCTAGGAGATATGCCAACCTATGGCATACGACAATTAATAGAAGATAAAACGACACTAATGCCACACTTTCTGTATACTTGGAAAATATCACGCATCTAGTTGCACACACACCAGGCATATCAACAAAGATGGTAGAAACATATAAGGATATTGAGTGTTTTAAAGTAGGAATGCACCACATGTATGTGTAGGCCAAGAAGGACCCAACACACCAATGGTTTCCAACCAGTTATAGGCTGACAATAGAGGATGTATGTTTGATAGTGAATGATTGGGAATATGGCTTGAAAAACCCAACAAAGAAAACAGGGCAACTAGAAGAGGAAGGAGAACAATATAAGAATGATGAAGAATCATATAAGGAGCAAAAGAATAATCAAAACAATGGCACAGGAGATTATCCTGGCCCATCCACAACAGTATCTCAGTAGAGAGTCCCTGCAACAAGATCCAAACGAAAGGATAGGGGGAAAGAACTAGCAGGAGGGACATGCAATAAGACTAAGGTGCACATAGAAGCCCCAAGTTATACTTTAAATAATGATGATATGGACTGCATAGGCTACCAGGTACGAGATTTCATGCAAGAAATAATGGAGGAAGAAACCAGGAAGCAAGAAGAGAAACAACAAATACTGCAGGATCAGTTGGCAGCACTCCAACATCTTTTAGCAGCTGCTATCCTAGAAAAAGAGAGAAAAAACGAGGGAGGACCATCTTGTATTCCAGGGAAGGAAGTAGATAATGCACATATGGTCTTGACACAGTTAGAAGTCAGGCATAGAACACTTCATATTGAGATAGATGCACTTGAATTTCCAATGGTCGAGTTAAAAGAGAAGGTGAATGCAATAGGACACTTGAACATAGTCGTATCAAGGATGCTAATACAAAGATTACAATACTTGCAAATGGGATTGTTGCAAGAGATTAAGAGAAAAGGTAAGGAAGTACAATAGGAGGTGATGAAAATGATGGACGAAACATATCAGTTGTAGAAACAATATGATGTTGTGCTCCAACAAAAGAAGGAAGTTGAAGGCTAAGTGGAAGAGGTAACGAAAGAAAAGAATGAGGTCGAGGAAAGGGTAATGAAATCCATTAAGGAGAAGGACGAAGCTGAAAATATAGCACAAAAAACACAAGCAGTTGTCCAAAAATTATACAAGGCCATTTTGGAAGTCCCCATGGTAGTAGAAGCTAATATGGAGGAACAAGTATTGAATATTGTCGAATTCATCAAGGGATTTTGATCACAAATAGAGGATATATAATTGCGGAGTGCACTAGGCACACCGCCAGAAGTCAGAGAAGGTAGGGAGAGAATGGTGACGATAGAAGTCGCTAATATTAAGAAGATAGAAGAAGAGTGTGCCAAACTCTATGAAGAGAGCGCACAAATTTTTAATACTTAGTAGATGATATGGAGATGAAGGTTGTAGAGGCTAAGTTAAAATAAGAACAAAAAAATGCACAACAAGCTTTAGAAAGGGTCACTACACTTCCACTAGCGTAATGTATGAAAACAATTTTGGCACAAAGGTAGTCATACCTGGAAGTGGAGAAAGTGAGGGATCAACAAAATATCCTTCAACAACGTTTAGGGTCATTGTAAGAAGAAGCAATGAGGGTGATCGGTTAACTGGCCACTACGCAGAGAAAGGTAAAGCAAGCATCCTTTGAATCAAAAGACAAATTGACAAGCTTGATTATGCATGGGGTCAAAGAGATCGCAAAAACAGAGGTAGAGATACTCAAGGAAGTGGAGGTAGCTCAGGCAGCCTCCCAAAATTTCATTGCAGCATGGAGAAGAAGGAAATAGGCCTGAGTAGCTTGGGATGAGCCATAGGTGAGTGTTGGGGGCCTGTTGGATAGGTAGTTTTGGAATAAAATTTTGGGAAAAATCCTAAGTATAGAATAAGTGCTCAGAAGAGGTGTGCAGAGGAGAAGAATAAAGACTAGGGAGTGCACAGTTGAGGTGCATCTAGATGTAAAATGTGCAATAAGAGAAATAACACACAGAATAAAGAAAGAAGAAGAATAAAGATAAGAAAAGAATAAAGCAGGAGAAGAAAGCGGGAAAAAAGGAAGGATGATAGCCCGACATTCTAAATATGGAAGGGCACACAAAAGCAAGAGGAAAAGCAGTCAGAGTGAAAAAGAAACATGCATATGGAAAATCAGACGAAAGCAACCAAACAACCAGTTAACTGGAGAATTCATGCATGGTAATGAGGGTTTTGGAGGGAACCAAGTAGGGTTTTAAGCCCTATATTGTATGTATAAATATTTAATGGGTTGGGAGAATAAGGGTTCCTCCATGTGGTTATTCTCGAGCAGTATTGTGGAGTCTGTTCCAAACATTTGAGAACTTCTGTCAATAAGAAGGTTGATAGGATAGGCTAGGAAGGGAGAGAATCAATAACTGAATGTAAGGGATGATGCAGAGAGAGAGAGAGAGAGAGAGAGAGAGAGAGAGAGGCTTGCACTGCACAGTGGCTAGGCTAGTAGAAAAAAAAGATAAACATGATATATCTTTGTAATCGCAGTGCACAAGCCTGAAGAAATTACTAAATGCATAATAAAGAATCCATTCGTTGTGGACGTAGCCCAGAGTTGGGTGAACCACGTTAAATCTTGTGTTACATGTATTTTATGTGATTGATGATGAATTATGTCTGGATTCATAGTAGATTAGATTTTTCTTATGTTTAATCATTTCGCAATAATCACGACTGTTACATCAATGAGTTTATGTTGTAATATGGAATATAATGATAGTATGTATTTGAATCACTAAGTAGATAATACCGAACAAGGACAAAATTATTCACATAAAAATAATAAGGAAGAATGAACAAAATTATCACCTCCCCTTCCCTCACTACTTTAGAAACCTAGTTCTAGCAGTCCCAATAGATACCTTGGGTGAGACTTCATATGTGCAATTAGGTGATGCTGAAAGGGTTGATGTATAGTGGGTTTTTTTGGTCATATATAACTCAAACCTAGGGTCTTACAAACCGCACGCAACACCAACACTTCTCTACTACCTTCTCATATTGCACCAAATCCAAAAAGTAATAAACAAATATGATCCAGATTATTTTCGGCAAGAAATGAGAGCAGAGATATAATAGATAAATGTACAGAGATATCTCAAATATCCAATAATATAACAAAAATATATCATAGATGCAACCTTAAACATAGAGATATAATAATACACAATTTTTATTAATGAGCGAAATCTACAAAATTGTAGAAATACAGAGTGAAAGACTCGCTAGAATGGTGGTAGCTTATCTTTGAGAAAAGATTTGACAGATACTCACATTCACAAGAAGATGATTATAATGAGGCTCTAAAGGAATCTTTAACATAAAGAAAATACAAAACCCTAACCCCGAAAGATGAAAAGCCAACAATTTTGTGGACCCCATTTTGGGTAGTTTGGTGTATCAACTTCCTGGGGGCGTAAGTTTGGCATATGATCTCCGTTTAGGGCACACGATAATTCGTTGGAAAGGTATTGTTGAGGAGATTCAATTTGATACTTTAGATATCATTGCGGTGCTATATCCCAAAAAAACTTCGTTTAGGCCCTCAAAATGGCCCTGGAAGTTTAAGAACCGAAAAACTGCTAAAAATAGCAAGTTTCCAGAAGAATGTTTTGGGCCAATTGGAATAGGTGGGTGGCCATCGATATCCACCCGGATCAATCCTCCCTCCTTAGGAAGCAATTTTCTCCATTGAGTTGATTTTCTATGGGAGAGGGAAAAGCGTATGTTGAATTTGCATCTTGATGAGCTGCTTTACTTGCTGGAGAAGTTGTTTTTCTTAGCTTGTTGAAGGATGTCATGAACCTATGGCTAGAAGGGTTGGACCCTTTTAACCAGTCTGGATATATGAGATGATTGTGTGAATAAGGAATCCTTGCACTTTTATTGAATCTTTTCAACTTGCTTTTGCTAGACAGAAGGTGCTTGGAGTGAGGCTACAGCAGTTGCGGTGTTCTTTTGTTCACCTTTTGAATAGACTGTAAAGAAGTTAAATTTTGTAGTATGAGATTCTACCTTACAGGACTGTTTAGGTGAGATAGTAGTTGGAACTACCTCTGGTATCCTGTAGAGATGACCCTCCAGAGTAACAATGACACTACGAGGTCGAGACTCATAAATAGCATGGTGCTTCCACATATATGGATGGTGCAACAGAACATCAAAAAAATCCAGTGGGGAAACATCACATAATACCTCATTCTTGAAGGGATGGATGATGTATGATAATCGACACTGCTGGATTACACAGAGGTATCATCCCTGGCGAAGCCACTCTATGTTGTTTCGCTGCAGGGGTGGTGTTGTCGACAATACCAATTATTTGACGACCTCTACTGAGATGAGGTTCTTTTGGCTTCCTCTATCAACAATAAAATGTGGTACAAACCCCCTTCCCTCCAAAGGGATGCTCAACCTCCCGGTCTTGGGTCGTTTGAAGTATTGATTCAGAGAAACTCTTCGAGTCCCTACGGGCACTGTCATGAGCCTGTCTCTTCATGGTTTGGACTTTAGGGATATCCCAAACTCTTCCTTCTCTTCTTCCCGAAAAGTGCTACTCTGAATCTCCGAGCTCCCACCATGCATCTCCTCAAATATGCTAGCCCCACTATGGTTTGGGTTTTACAACCTTGCAAAACTCTAGGCCTCTTGCCTACAAACCTATGAAATTCTGGTTCCTGAACTCCTCAATCTGTTTCCATGTACTCCTTTTGATATCAACGACTGAAATCTGTTCGCAGCTTCAGACTTCGCTAATTCACTCCCATCAATCCTTCTAATGCTCCAAACTTCGAAGTGTTGAAACACCTTATGGCTATCCTCCACGTAAATTTCCCCAGATTTGATGGTTTGGAATCAATCGTCTCCCTCCGAAATGAATCTGGTCCAATGATTTTTTATGGAAACTTCAGGGACTTATCTCCTTGAAGATATTCCACTGCTCTTCTTCTTGATATTTACTTCCTTGGCTTCCTTCGGTTCCTCTGAACACCCCCTTTGACACTTAGTCAAAATCTCAGTCTGCGCACACCTTACTACAGGTTTTCCTCCACAACTTAAATTCTCCTTGTGGATGGCTTCGCACTCCTGACGATTGTTCTCCAACCACTTTTACCTCTCGTGACTAAAATAACACTACTTCTCCTAAGATTTTGAGTCTGAAAACTCTATCCTGCACTCCTTGTGGACGTCAGTGCACTCCTTGCACACACACAGGTCCTTGTTATCTCTTCTGAGCTTCGAATCGAAGCAGACTCGGTCACACACTCCTTGCGGACACTATGCATACCTTGCACTCGCTCAATGAAGAGAAACAATTGAAACTTAATTACTCTTCATCATGACTCATACAATCAACAATGTAAATGTGGTCATGGATACAAGAACAAGAAATAACAGAGAATTGAAAATAAACAGAAAGTCTACCATTCATTCAGATAGACACATAACAACACACATTTGTAACAATCTTCCTCTATTATATTCCTCCAATTGAAACTTACACACATTCATACAATATCTCTCTGCATCTCCCATCTCTTGGCTTACAATGGAAATCTACACATTAGATTCAACAACGACTGATTAAATCCCTTCTATTAGCAGCCTCTTCTCAGCAATAATACAAAGCTTTATACAAAGGGACTCTCTTAACAACTATTACAATAAATATTCATTTCAGACAGATAAGAGTGGATGCTCCATATCTTTGCTGCAATCCTCCGCATTTAAAGAAAAATACATCCCCGTCGATCTTACGTGATGGATTAGACTCTGATCATTAAAAGAAGTTCATAACTTCAAAATATTTGTTAGATATTACATTAATACATTTATCTTTGAAATTCAAAACGTTTCCAAAATACGCGCTAGTGTGCCCAACTGTCTTCCTTGCTTGTGCTTTGATGGTGATGCTCCTGCATCATACTCCTTTGGCTGAAACAATTCATGGACTCTTGTCCATGAGCTCCTGCACCAATTTTCCATGCTTCTGGATGTCTGATTCACCAACCCAACTAGCATCTTCTATTGGGTGTCCCTTCCACTTTACTAAATATTCAAGATATGTTCTCCTTCTGGTGTTCTTACCAACTCGTTGATCTACGATCTTTTCCATTTGTAGTTTCTCTGCTACATGCATCTGTTTCTCCCATTGGATTTTCCTTTGATCCTCGGATATTCCAACTACATCCTCCGTGTAAGGATACAAGTATGTAATGTTGAATATGGGCGATATACCCACATCCTCTGGAAATTCTAATTCATAATCATTTTCACCAAATTTTCTTAGGATTTTGCATGGTCCTATCTTCTTCAATTTCAACTTATTATACATTCCCCTTGGGAACCTCTCCTTCCTTAGATGTGCTAAAAATTGATCTCCAAATTCAAACTCAAGCTTCCTTCTGTGTTGATCAACTATGTGCTTGTATTCAATGCTACTCTTCTTCAACTGCTTCTTGATCTTATTGTGAACTTCCTGCATCTCTGCAATGAAATATTAAGCTTCGGTGCTTCTAGAATCGCTCTGCTTCATATCCCTCAATTCTGACACTCCCCTCAGATTCATTCCATACACTATTTGAAACAGGCTCTTTCCAGTGCTTCTGTTCACTGAGTCATTATATGCAAAATCGGCTTGGCTAGAGTCTGATCCCATTGGCTATGGTGTTCAGTGACCAAACTCCTCAACAAATATCCTAAGCTTCTATTCACCACTTCAGTATGTCCATCCGTATGCATGTGATATGCAGAACTAAAAGATAGCTATGTCCCCAAATTTTTCCACAATTTCCTCCATAAATGACCAACAAACTTGGTATCCTTGTCTGAAACAATGCTCCCGGGCAATCCATGGAGTCTCACAACTTCTCTGAAAAACAAATTTGCACCATGTGTTGCATCACTAGTCTTCTGACATAGAATAAAGTGTGCCATCTTTGAAAATATGTCAACCACCACAAATATGGAATCGCTTCCTCTTTGTATCATTGGTAATACCAATACAAAATCCATGCTTATTGCATCCCAAGGTCTCTCTAGAGTGGGAAATGGTTGATACAACCCAGTGTTATGCTTCTTCCCCTTGGCATACTAACAAATTTTACATTTGTTTACAAATATCTTCACCTATGATCTCATACCTAGCCAATAATATGAACCATTTAATTGGGAAAATGTTTTTTAATGGCCGAAATGTCCGACTAGATCTCCACTATGATTTTCCTTCAACAAATTCTCCCTCATCGAACATCTTGGTATGCACAATTGACACCCTTTGAACAAAAACCCATATTGAATTAGATCTTTGGCCCACTGGTTTCTGTCTCTGAGCACTTGATTCACACATGCTTTGTATGTCTCTCCGAAATCTGGATCACTGTGGTACATTTTCTTAAGGTGGTCAAACCCCAAGGTCTTGACTTGAAATTCCTGCAGAATCAAAATCCTCTTGTTCAATGCATCAACAACCTTGCTAGCATTTCCAGAAATATGTTTAATGACAAAAGTGAAATTTTGCATAAACTCTATCCACTTAACATGTCTCTGGTTTAACTTCTCTTGTCTAGTTATGAATTTCAAAGCTTGATTGTCGCTATACAAAACAAACTCCTTCGGTATGAGATAGTGTCTCCATTTATTCAAGGCTTGGATTATGGCATAAAACTCTTTGTCGTATGTGGAGTACTCATTTTTGGCTTATTTCAACTTCTCTCTGAAATATGAAACAGGTCGGTTATCCCGACTCAAGACCACTCCAATTACAACTCCACTCGCATCACATCTTACCTGAAATGTATTTCTGAAATTTGGTAAAACCGTAATCGGTTGTTCAGTTATCTTTTCCTTCAATACGTTGAAGCTCCTCTCAGCATCTTTTGTCCATTTGAAAGATTTATGTGTTTTCTCACTATATCTATCATTTGAGCACTAATCCCACTAAAATTTATGATGAACTTCCGATAGAAACTTGCTAATCCATGGAAGCTTCTTACCTCAAAGATATTCTTCGGTTACGACCATTCTCTTATTGCTCTCACCTTTTCAGGATCCATCTTCAATCATTCGAAGAAATCACAAAACCCAAATATATGAGTTATGTTTGCATGAAAGAGGAATTTTTCAAATTAATCAACAACTTCTTCTGCTGCAACCTCCTCATCACCAATGTCAAATGTCTCAAGTGCTCCTCCTTGGTTTTTCTAAAGACCAATATATCATTCATATATACAATCATGAACTTACCAATGAAATATTTTAACACTTCATTCATCAGCCTCATAAAAGTACTCGGGGCATTTTTTAAGCCAAACAACATAACAAGCCATTCAGATAGCCCCCCATTTGTCCTGAATGTTGTTTTCCACTCTTCACCTTCCCTCATCCTTATCTGGTGATATCCACTTTTCAAATCTATCTTTGAAAAATAGTTCACTCCACTTAGGCAATCCATAAAGTCATCCATTCTTGGCAATGGAAATCTGTATCTGATGGTGATATTGTTTATGGCCCTCGAGTTCGTACACATTATCCATACTCTATCCTTCTTTGGACTCAATATAGTCGGCACTGCACATGGACTCAAGCTTTCTCTGACCAATCCTTTGTCTAGCAGATCCTGAACCTGTCTTTTCACCTCCTCATTCTCTTGAGGCGTCAACCTATACACTACTTTGTTTGGCAGGTTTTATCCTGGTATCAAGTCAATGTGATGGCTAATACTTCTTATAGGTGGAAACAAGTTTAGCAACTCATCCACTACTATATCAACAAAATTCTCTATCATTTCTTGAACTTCCTCAGGAAAATATTCCATTGAATTACTGGTAAGGATAACTCTCAGCTTCCTCACTACAACAAACTGCATCTCTTCTTTCTTCTATACGTCATTCGGGAGTTCCTTCCCACTCATGAGAAGTATGATCATGCTAGATTCATCCTTCACCTTCTTTTCTTCAATTGGCAGTAACATGTGTGTCCTACCATTATTCTCTAAAGTATAGGCGTTATTTCTCCCATCATGGATGACATTCCTATCATATTGCCATGGTCTTCCCAAGAAAACATGACATACATCCATGGGAATCACATCACACATGATTTCATCCCTATACCCACCTATTTTAAATTCAACCAGGCATTGTTTAGTGATTGTTACCTGATGACCTTTCTGCAACCATGAGACTTTATACATCGTCATATGTGCAGTCATATCCAGCTCTAAATTCTCCACCATCTCTATGGATACTAAGTTGTCAGTGCTCCCACTGTCAATTATCATCTTCCAAACTATGTCCTTCATTTTGCAAGCTGTCCTAAACAAATTGTTCCTCTATGTTGCCTTTTTAGTCTCTAGCTCTTGCTTCAAAAGAACCTTCTTCATCATCAAGGATTTCCCATCCTCTGCTCCTTCTTCCTCAACATCTCATTTATGTGCTTCCAAAATGTGATATTCACCTCCTCCTTTCTTCCTCTCAGGACAATCCCAATACATGTGTCTTGTTTTTCCACACATAAAGTCTCACTTCTCCTCCTCCTCCTCTTCCTCTTCCTCTAAGAAAAGAGTTTCTACCACCACTCTTCCTTTCTCGGGAACTTCCTCCTCTCTCAGAGTGACTATGTGGTTTCTCTACCTCGTCTTTGGGCTTCTATTCTTTATCTTGGGAAACTCCTTTGACTTTGTTCAAGCTTCGGCCTCTATTTTGTTGACTCTTCTTCCTAGCCAACTTCTCTTCTTTCATTAATGAAATTTGATACACATCCTCCACTATTCTGACTGTCGCCATGCTGATTTCATCCTAGATATTATATCTCAGGCCATTGATATATCTAGAAACTTTCTCTTTGTTCCTCTCTCTGTGTCCAGCTCTAATGTTCAACTTATAGAATTCCTGTGTACTCCTTCATAGTTAATCCTCTCTGTCTCAAGTTCTGCATCCTCCCAAATAGATTTATCTGGTAATTCTTGGGAATGAATTTTGCCTTTATCTTGGCTACCATTCGATCCCAACTCTTAATCTTTTTTTTACCTTTTCTTCTCCTGTCAGCCTGCAGTTCATCCCACCATAGTGTTTCATGTCCTTTTAACCTGGTGACAACATGTCTCACCTTTTTCTCCTCTTTGACATACTCATAGTCGAAATATTTGTCCATTGATCGTATCTAATCAAGCAATTATTCTGTGTCTAAATTTCCTTCATACATAGGGATGTCAATATTCACTCTAGGTCCCAGTTTGAAACCACTTTCAATAAGCATTCTTCCACAAAATCCTCAGCTACAACTTCCTCAACTTCTACCTCTTCATTCTCTGCCTCACTGAGGTCTCTAGCGTCAGGTTCTCTCCTTTGTGCTTTTTTCGTGGCATCCAGTCTCGCACGTAGTTCTCTCATCTCCCTTTCCATAGCTCTGTTGGCTACGGATGGCTCTGCACGTCTTCTAGGAGGCATTTTACTAATGTATCTGATACCTCTCATCGATACCAGCCTAATTCTCAGTCTCCTCCTTCTATAGAAATTAATTATGTGATTGCTCTGATACGACTCTAGCGCAAACCCCCTTCCCTCCAAAGGGTTTCTCAACCTCCCTCTCTTGGATTGTTTGAAGTACTGAGTTAGAGTGATTCTTCGGGTCCCTGCAGGCACCCAAGACAACTACCGCCCCACATAGGTCCTTTCCCCAAGTGACCACGGTTACGACTGTGAGCATGTCTCTTCGCGGTTCAGACTTCGGGGATATATCGAAATATTCCTTCTCTTCTTCCTGAAACATGCTACTCCAAATATCCAAGCTCCCACCATGCGTCTCCTCAAATACGTTGGCCCCACTATGGTTCAAGTTTCGCAACCTTGAAAAACTCTAGGCCTGTCGCCTACAAACCTTTGAACTTTTGGTTCCCGAACTCCTTAATCTGTTGCCACGTACTCCTCTCATGATCAACAACTGAGATCTGTTTGTGGCTTCAGACTTCATGACTTCGCTCCCTTGAAGCCTTCCAATGCTCCGAACTCTGAAGTGTTGAAATAGCTTATGGCTATCCTCCACGTAAATTTCCCTAGATCTGACGGTCTGTAATCATTCGTCTCCCTCCAGAACGAATCTGGTCCAATGAATTTTTATGGAAACTTTAGGGACTTCTCTCCTTGAATATTTTCCACCACTCTCCTTCCTGATATTTACTTCCTCGACTTCCTCTGGTTCCTCTGAACACCCCCTTCGACACTTAGTCGAAATCTCGGTCTGCGCACACCTTGCAATAGATTTTCCTCCACAAATTAAATTCTCCTTCTGGATGGCTTCACACTCCTGACGATTGTTATCCAACCTATTCTACCTCTCATGACTAAAATCACGCTACTTCTCATGATATTTCAAGTCTAAAAACACTATCCTGCACTCCTTACGGACATCAGTCCACTCCTTGCACACACACACAAGTCCTCGTTATCTCTTTTGATCTTCGAGTCGAAGAAAACTCGGTCACACACTCCTTGTGGACACTATGCACACCTTGCACTTGATCAATGAAGAGAAACAATTGAAACTTAATTACTCTTCACCATGACTCATACATTCAATAATGTAAATGTGGTCATGGATACAAGAACAAGAAATAATAGAGAATTGAAAATAAACAGAAATTCTACCATTCATTCAAACAGACACATAACAACACACATTTGGAACAATATTCCTTTGTTATATTCCTTCAACTGAAAATTACATACATTCATACAATATCTCTCTGCCTCTCCCAACTCTTGTCTTACAATGGAAATCTACACATTAGATTCAACAACGATTGATTAACTCCCTTCTATCGGCAACCTCTTCTCGAAAATAATACAAAGGGTCTCCCTTGAGTTCTTCCCTCCAACTAATCTATGTTATCCTATCAGAATTAAATGATATCAACTACTTAACATCTATTACAATAAATATTCATATCAGACAGATAAGAGTGAATGCTCCATATCTGTGCTACAATCCTTCACATTTAAAGAAAAATACATCCCCATCGATCTTACATGATGGATTAGCCTCTGATCATTAAAAGAAGTTCATAACTTCAAAATCTTTGTCACATATTATATTAATACATTGATCTTTGAAATTCAAAATGTTTCCAAAATAAATGCTAGTGCACCCAACTATCTTCCCCTCTTGTGCTTTTCTAGCGAAGCTCCTGCATCAAAATGTAGTAGGGTCCCCTTCACCCACATCTATGAATGAAAAATGCACTACCCCTCTTTAGGATCTACTAGTTCTTGTGGTTGAATTGTTGGGGTTACGACAATAGTCGTGGGGTCTACGTCGATGATCTATCTTCTGTTGGTATTTTATGAATTAGATTCTGAATGAGGGTTTGACTCCTTGTATTTGATCTCAAGTACTAATGATTGTTTTGAACGACATTCATCAGTGTTGTTCCAGGGGATTTTGTGGAAATTGCACCATTTTCCACTATCCTTCTTAGTCTTTCTGTTACCCTTCTTTTCCTATGGCTTGGAATGGTTTTCTGAAGGCTGATTGTTAGGGTTGTATTTACCATACTTTGGTTGTTGCAAATTTGTAGACCTAAACTCCTGCTTGTTCTGGTGCTTAAATTTATGCTCAATTTTAACAACATATTGATAGGAAACTTCTAGTGATGAGATGTACATAAAATACATTTCAATTTGGATGTATCTATGTATATCCCCATGGTATTTCAGAACCAAATGATGCTCAGAATCTTTGATAAATAGCTTGGTGTGCAAGTTATGGAAGGTATTTGTGAACTTTGGCATTTCTTTGCCCCTCTCTTGATGCAATGTGGTCCATCTCATGTACTGGTCATCATACTTACCAATAGGGTAATATTGTTCCTTGAACACGTCCATAAAAAAATACCAAGTGGGGTCAGCCCCATATATTCCAGACTCCTCTGTGGAGCTTTTCTCCCACTAATTTTCCCACTAATGTTTGACATGGGGGAGATCTTTGAGGAGTGCGGAGATAATATTTTCCCTATCGAAAAAAGTGTGAACAAAGAAATATACTTCTAGCAGATCTATCTATCCTTCAAATACGGGAATGTCAAAATTAACTTGTACCTTGAAATGCAAGGTTCCTCCAAAGTGGTTGCTTGATGAAGATGCATCGGTTGTTATCATCAGGCATTGAAGAATGTCGGAAAAATTCTCCATCATTTCGTCCCTCTGTCACGTGAGAGATTGCTTAAGCAACAAATTAATAGAATCGTCTGCTTTGTCTTTTTTCTTTTCTTTCCCCATGGAGGGTTTCTTAGGTGTGTGAGAAATTTTCCTCAGCAGAGACAAGCTTGAGACCCAACTTTCTATACTCAGACCTCATCGGGGACATGCACTAAAGAAAAAAAAAGGATCAAGAGAAGCCTGCTCTGATACCACTGATCCAGATTATTTTCAGCACGAAATGAGAGCATAAATATAATAAATAAATGTACAATGATATCTCAAATATCCAATAATATAACAGAAACATATCAGAGATGCAACCATAAACAAAGAGATACAGTAATACTCAATTTCTATTAATGAGTTAAATGTACAAAACTGTAGAAATACAGAGCGAAAGACTCGCTAGAATGGTGGCATCTTATCTCTGAGAAGAGATGTAATAATATTTGTTAGAATATTATTACAATGAGGCTCTAAATTCCTTTTTAACATAAAGAAAATCCAAAACCCTAACCCTGAAAGATGAAAATCCAACATTTTTGTGGACCCTGTTTTGGGTAGTTCGGTGTATCAACTTCCTGGTGGTGTAACTTGGCATATGATCTTCATTTAGGGTGAACGATAGCTTGTTGGAAAGGTATAGTCGAGGAGATTAATTTTGGGGGCTCAATCATATCCTTTTTCCATCATTGAGGTTCTTGATCTCGAATAAAATTCATTTAGGCCCTCAAAATGGCCCTGGAAGTTTAGGAATAAAAAAACTGCTAAAAATAGTAAGTTTTCAAAAGACTGTTTAGGGAAAGTTGGAATAGGTGGGTGGCCATTGATATCCTCCTAGATCAAAATATGTAGAAACAAGATAGTAATTCATAATACCTAATCTATACACTATTACATATGGTGTTGAAGCCCGACAGGGAGTTCCAACGATATGGATAAAATCGATCATATCATCAGACATTACTAACTAACTATCAAAATTTCATTATTTTTTTTATCTTGGTGCCCTGACGTTCATCATTATTGTGAAATAGTCCAATCATCGTTAGCATTCTGATTCATAGTCGATGGTTACCACAAATGCCACGTGGCAACCAATCATCAAGCGCAGATCACAGAGGCATGTTTCTAAAACCATGAGCTATAACAACTCACTCGATGACATGTAAATCTAATTATGATAGAATAATGTAACTGTTGTATGGATTGAGGTTGTCCCCATGGGGATCATATAAATATATAAGAGTTCTCAAAACTTTCTACATTTTGTCATTTTTGGTGGGAATCAAGTGATAAAAATGTTGTAAGTAGAGTGATAGGAAAGGAGAGGATTGTCAGATCAGAGACAATAGAAGGAATCTTCAGATAGAACAAAGGTGTGGGATATGTATTTTACTTTGCCAACCATTTTTGTAAGGGAGACTGTAATTGTATGATGTTTATTTGAATGTAAAGATCCTACTGTTATGACAATTTTATGGAACATCAATACCGTTTTGACTCATACTTTTCTTATATGTGATTCATTTTATGATATTTAGTGTTTTTCTACAATATTTAAGAGATATTCAATGCATCTTTATGATAATTTATGAATCTACCTACAATAAAATTATAAGGTATGGCTAAGAGGTGGAAATTGAAGGGGGTTAGTTTTGAACTATGGAAGGGTAATTAGGGCGCAAAGAAGAGGAAATAAGTCCATTTATTTCACTCAAAAATAGATCTATGAATGAGGTTATGTTTGGTAAATAGTTGACAATGGAAGGGTTTGTTAGAGTGGACAATAACCATATTAAGGGTTCCTTATGATTTATCTAACATTTAATTCTCGGGGCTCAATAATTCCCTTCAAAAGATGAGCCTTGAAAAGGGTTATTGGTTTGAATAAACATGACATCCTCCTCATATAAGAGACAATGTCAAATGAGGATAAAATAGCTAGTTATCTAAGCAAATTACTTGGGGGTTGGAAGTTTAAGTTCATTGATGATAGAGGAAAATATGTAGTTATCATTAGAAAATTTATACATCTGTCTATACCTTTGTTTGTACAATTGGAAACTTAAAGCCCTTTTTTGTGGAAAAATACCAAAATTTGTTCTGTAGGACAAAGAGGGAAAATTTTATCTTGGTGCAAATTGCATGCTAGGCTACACTAAAATGCACCCTCATATATAAAAAATCATTCAATTTGAGTGGTTCAAAATGTAAACAAGTTTCTAAGCCATTTTACATAAGCTTTTATACTTAGTTTTTCATTTGCAGTCATAAAAGACTCTGTTGTACAAAAAAAGGCAATAGATGCCTAGTAAAACCCTAAAATTGCACAACGTGTTAGTAAAAAGTAAGTCAAGATTTTATTATATTGTATATTTGAGTTGTGCAAGTTGTTGGGGGTGTGGTTTATCATATTAGACCTGATCATGTTGTTAATTTTGCAATTGCAATTTTAAAAACAATTGATATACAAAAGAGGAAAAGTTTTCCTTGTAAATTGGAAGGTNTTATATTGTATATTTGAGTTGTGCAAGTTGTTGGGGGTGTGGTTTATCATATTAGACCTGATCATGTTGTTAATTTTGCAATTGCAATTTTAAAAACAATTGATATACAAAAGAGGAAAAGTTTTCCTTGTAAATTGGAAGGTTAAAATTGTACTAAGTGACGAAATTAAAATGCATGCCCAAGCTTCCCTGTAGCACCTAAAATTGTTGTATAATATAAGTTGTACGATGGATATATCTATATTTTTTATTTACATATGTCATCTAAATATAAATTGTATAACAAAAGAGGTTGATTTTAGGCACCTAGATTTCAAATTTCATGTAAATCTGAAGTCAAAATTGTCTTAGAGTAAAATGCACACCCAAGTCTCAATTTTGACCCAAATTTAGTGGTTCAAATTGAAGAAGTTGTAATTTGTGAATTTACAACTTGACATAGTCGTATATTGGTAGTTCTAGACAAAAAACTAATTGATGTGCATAAAGGATAAACATTCCCTTGTAAAACCGAAGGACCAATTTGTTAAAGTTGGCTATAGGATAATCCTCCATAATTTAATGTTTAAGATGTAAATTGATTATCAAAATATTTTTAACATGTTTGTACAATTAGGAATACATTTGCACTTCAATAAGTATGATTTATTTTCACAAAGATTCATGACCTTTTGATGAATCAAATGATGGTGGGTTATGAGATAAATCAAGGTCAATGAATTCTAACCAACCAATTATACATACAAAATGGAATAAATCTTAACTCTAATTTCTGCAATAGAATAAAGAGGTCAATATTTCAGGAAATATTACAAGTTACAAGTTTGTAGAAAAGTAGTACATATTTATATACCTATGTTTGTGCAATTTGAAACTTAAAACCCTTTTCCATGCAAAAAGACCAAAAATTGTCTTCTAGGACAAAGTGGGGAAATTTTTACTTGGTGCAAAATGCATGCCCATGTCTACAAAATCATTCAATTTGAGTGGTTCAAATTGTAAATGATTTGTTATTTCATTTTGCATAATCCTATATACTTATTTTTTCATTTTTACTCATAAAAGAAGCTACTGTGCAATAATAGGCAAGAGTTGCCTAGTAAAATCCTAGAAATGTCCAACCTGTTTGTAAAACGTAAGCAAAGGTTTTATTATACCTTAGATTTGAGTTGCTAAAGTTTTTGGGGTTTTGTTTTATCATAATATACCTATTCATGTTGTTAAGTTTGTAATTACAATTTTAAAAAGGGTTGTTGTGTAGAAGAGGCAAAGTTTGCCTTGTAATTTGGAAGGTCGCAATTGTATTAGGTGACCAAATTAAAATGCACACCCAATCTTTTTTGTATCTCCAAAAATTGTTTTATAAAAATGGAGTTCCATATATGGAAAATTTACCCATGTCATCTAAAGTTAAATTTAAGAACGTGATAGGTTACTTTCATGCATCTAGATTTGGGATTACATGTAAATCTGAAGTGAAAATGACATTAGAGTAAAATGCACGACCTAGTCTCAATGTTGACCCAAATTGAATGGTTCAACTTCAATAAGGTGTAACTTGTGATTATACACCTACATATAGCCTTATAGTGGAAGTTTCATGCAAACACCTACCTGTGCATAAAGTCTAAGAATTGCCTTGTAAAATCGAAGGGCAAATTTGTTAAAGTTGGCTAGAGGAAGGTGCATGCCCAAAGTTGGATAAGCCTCCATAATTTAATTTGTAAGTTGTAACTTGATTATTACAATAGTTTTAACATGTTTGTACAATTAGGAGTGAATTTACACCCCAAAAAGGATGATTTCTATGAACAAAGATTCATGACCTTTTGATGAAATATAGAATGAATATGTCAATATTATATGAAATATTACAAGATACATGGTTGTACAAAAAATGTAGAAAAGATATAGTGGTGAATTTTGTATCATGAGATGATGTATATATAGGACAGTGAGAAATTCATTCCTTAATATGAGATATGTATTCCTTAAGAAGAAAATGCACGCTCAAAAATGGAAAT
The DNA here is from genome assembly GCA_010110895.2 of Picea sitchensis. NCBI lineage: Eukaryota > Viridiplantae > Streptophyta > Pinopsida > Pinales > Pinaceae > Picea > Picea sitchensis. Next base: position 107,912 of record SNQJ01S0019070.1, read on the forward strand.
TGTGTGTTTTTTGCTTGAAAACAAGGCATGTTGTAAAATGCACGCCCTTGAGTAAAAAATGCAAGCCTTGTGTTAGGATTTTCATGATAACTTCATGAAAGAACAATTTTAGTGAAAATTCATATCATTAGATGAATTATGCACATTATTCACACTTTCCTTATGAAATTTCATGAAAAGGGGGCATTGAGAAAAATGCACACCTTATTAGGGAGAAAGGCAGGCTGTACATATGTTGTTTTGTCCCAAGATGGTGCAAGGTGAAACATATATATTGTTTTGGGGTTACATGCATGAATTAATATGTATTGTTACATATGCAACTCTAAAATGATTTATAGGGATAGATGATAGATTAATGATTACACAAGTGGAATATTGTGGTTGTAGATTGTTGTTGTAGATGAAGCTTGAACATACATTGAAGTGAAGATTGCAATCCTTATCTTAGGATTTGCATTATATCTTCCTTAAATCACAATTTTAGGGGAAATTCATATATTTAGATGAATTATGCACATTATGCACATTGTCCTTATGGAATTTCATGAAAACAGGGCATTGAGTAAAATGCATGCCCTTTTATGGAAAAATGCAGGCTGCATATATGTTGTTGATCCCCGAAATTTGTAGGGTGAAATATACATTTTGGTTTGGGGTTACATGCATGAACTAATATGTATTGTTACATATATGACTCTGAAATGATTTATAGAGATAGATGATAGATTAATGATAACACAAGTGGAATATTGTGGTTGTAGATTGTTGTTGTAGATGAAGCTTGAACATACCTTGAAGTGAAGATTGCAATCATTGTCTTAGGATTTGCATTATATCTTCCTTAAATCACAGTTTTAGGGGAAATTCATATATTTAGATGAGTTATGCACATTATGCACACTGTCCTTATGTAATTTCATGAAAACAAGGAATTGAGGAAAATGCATGCCCTTTTATGGAAAAATGCAGGCTGCATATATGTTGTTGATCCCCGAAATTTGTAGGGTGAAATATACATTTTGGTTTGGGGTTACATGCATGAACTAATATGTATTGTTACATATACAACTCTGAAATGATTTATAGGGATAGATGATAGATTAATAATTACACAAGTGGAATATTGTGGTTGTAGATTGTTGTTGTAGATGAAGCTTGAACATACCTTGAAGTGAAGATTGCAATCATTGTCTTAGGATTTGCATTATATCTTCCTTAAATCACAATTTTAGGGGAAATTCATATATTTAGATGAGTTATGCACATTATGCACATTGTGCTTATGTAATTTCATGAAAATGGGGAATTGAGGAAAATGCATGCCCTTTTATGGAAAAATGCAGGATGCATATATGTTGTTGATCCCCAAAATTTGTAGGATGAAATATACATTTTGGTTTGGGGTTACATGCATGAACTAATATGTATTGTTACATTTACAACTCTGAAATTCTTTATAGTGATAGATGATATATGATAGATTAATAATTTTTCAAGTGAAATATTGTGGTTGTGGACTGTTGTTGTATATGAACATACCCAATAGGGTATTTGTGCAAGAGTGTTTGCATATTAGGGTTTAAAACTATGCATGTATATAAATATGCAATATTTGGAAGATATATATATATATATATATATATATATATTTCATGTGTTAAGTGCTAGTTATATATATTTTATCCATATATTGGATTATTAGTGGTCATCGTATGAAAATTACCATTGTGGAGGAAATTGGGAAAATGTTACACTTGTAGCTTGTGTATGTATTGTAATTTGCATGCACACGTATTGTTTTACAAACCATATTCATACTTGATACATATAGGTTTCATATTCATTACAACAAATATAAATCTATGCAATTACCATTGTTATATCAAAATGTCCAGTACATGAAACTAATTATGTTTTACCCAAACCTCTTGCAAACAAGATTAGAATGGTGGTGTATATGTGTATAACTCAATCTCAAGTAACTTGTAAAGTATTACAGGCATTGGTATGTGGATATACACATTCATACATGTCAACAACTATACACACTCATACATGTCATTATCTGCATAAAATAAAATGTATTGTTAATAAATTGTCGGAATAATGATATATATTACATCTTTAAATGTAATTACATGGAGTACATGGCATATAAACCAATGCTATTTTGTAACTACCCTAGGATGCATGGGAGGTTTCTGCAAGCCCTGCTATTTAAATTAAGAAAAGTCTACATAACATATCTTTATTGTCGTAGAGGATTCTAATTGCTCTGTAGCTTTAGTAGGCACATGTTGTAATTGTTTCTCTAGAACTTTAATTTTATTTGCATAATTTTGCGATCTCTCTTGCAATCTTGTTTTTTCTTCTGCTTGCTTTTTCAACAAATTTGTATTCTTCTTATACTTCTCATCATTGGCCTTTTGATTATTTTCAAGTTGTTATTTTATGTTTTCAGTTTGGATCAAATGTCAACCAATTGACCCCTGAGTTTTTGTACTTCATTCTCAAGCTCTTATTCCCTCAAATATTTTTTCTCTGATGCAGAAGACAAAATTGGCATCGCCTCAATTATTGTTGTACTCTGTAATTTTTGTTGCAAATCAACAATTTGAGATTCCAACATTTGTATCTCCATGTCACATCCCAAATGTTATTCCTTTCGGTTCTGCAAGAGTTCATTATTGAGCTCTTTAATATTTTCATCTCTCTTATCTATCTTCATATTCAATGATTCCACCATTGGTGATGAGGCATAGAGATCATCTAGAGAAGTACTTAATACTTTAGCTTCTTGATACATATTCTATTTTCCTTCTCTGGACTTTTCCAAGTGTTTTGAAGGAAAACATTTTTGTTGGACTGCCACCTTCTTTGATCTGACTTTCTATTTCCTTTTCATGTTATGTACTCTTCTCTTTTGCTACATTTTCCTTTTTACCTTTTCCCTTATCCATACCCTTACTTTTAGTTGCATCCTTACCATTTCCACCTTCTTTAGTAAGCATTTGTATTTCCTTTTTAAGTTCTCTAATATTCTGATTTGCTCTGAGAAGTGCCATATTTTTCTAATTCAACTTATTATCTTGGTTACGATTTTCTTTCTTCAAACTGTCCACTATGTTCTTATATTCTTCAATATTTGAATTATGTTTTTGATGTAGCTCTATCACTGTATTTTCAAATTCATCTTTAAACATTTGAATAAGTCCCTCTTTCTCCTTCAAACTATTTTTTAATTCATCCACCTTTGAATTACTTGTAGTATTCAGTGGAGGTATTTTCAAAACTTGCGGTCTTCTTTTCAATTCTTCTTCAATATTTGAAATAATTCTTCTATATGTGGCCAATGAAATTTCGAACATTTCCTTGGCATCATCAATATCCCTCTTACATTCCTCTATAATGAGGGATACCTCACTTTTTAATCCATCTATAATATGATATATTCCCTTTGTTATGCTTCTTGATTCTTGTATTTACCTTGCAATTGCATTTTCCAATTTTCTTCGAGCATTCCATATTAACAATGTGTTGTATTTCATACTTTTATTTCCAAGTGTATATAGAGGAATAATCCTCCATTTCAACAAGTGTGTAATTCATTATTCTATCTAATACCCCAAAAATGAACCTGTTATAAAAAAATGTATCTTGGATTGTTCACATTTGAACTTGGAGAGGTAGAATCAACTCTCATAACAAGGACAGTATACTCAAGTAATGCCATTTGAGGAATTCTATCAATTATATTTTATAAAGTAATAAAAATATCAGCATTGCCTATTTCTATATAATGGTCCATACCTCCCTGCTCCTCATCTTCATTCATAGTTTCATGTAGGTATTTTAAAGTTCTGACATCATTAAATTCATCTTCAAAAACTGTATCAAAACTAGTTTCCATGCCATCAATTGAAGTCTATTTAGGTACTTCCTCAATGGGTTTCTTTGTTTTTTTATCTCCTAATGTAGGTATTAAGAGGGCTTGTTTGGTCATTGGGTCAATATAAATCAATAATTTTCTGCAATGTGCCCGAGAAACTGAACTTAATCTTCTTTTTTTTACTTTCTTCAAGGGCATGATGTAATTTTTTATCCAATAAAGCAGGGACATATACGACTCTATCTTCAACCCAATAAATGACTAGCCTCATGCAGTCACTGGAAATATAATTCTTGTGATAATTCATAATTTTCCTAAGGACAATTTGAATCAAAGACCTGTATAGTCCCTAGGGAACATCTAGCATTCTTAAACAGTTCCTAGGAGCATATACCTTTGTCCCACATATTTTACTATCCATCTCCATCTTTTCTACCTTGGGGTTTTTTTGGAGTTAAATGTTTCTCACCCTCTACATGTGTTTCTCTTGCAATTAAATAAACATCTAGGTAAATTCTCTAGCCAAATTGTTTCAATTTCATAGTTATGTCATCATAATTAGCTATGGCCATGTCTATCTCATCATTTTTGAAATGGAAGGGTACAAACATAAAGTCAAAAACCTTTTCTCTTCTCAGGATATTTAGCACACATGTTGGACAATTCGATGTGTCTCTCAATGCTTCAGCACACTCCTGGAATTTGTTGACAATGAAATTTTGATCTTGGGAACCGCCTGTTTCAACTGCTACGCCCATGGTAGAGGGAGCCCCTGTTTCAATTGTGCCCATGGTTTTACGAGTTCAAAGTTGAAATTATTTTTTGAGGAATACACTTTAACATGAATGGATGTTGAGGAATGGGATCCATGGAATGCGTGCTCACGCTAAGGAAACCCTTGGCAAGAAACTAACCTTTTAAAAATAATTTAGGGTTATATTGGTATATTTTTCTATAAATCACTTTTGATAAGAAAGGTAAATTAGTATTTATAGATAAGATATTATTTATTACAAATAACACTTCTACAAAACTTGTCGTGCATTTTTATAAGCACATTCAAGTAGATTTGTAGAATGTTTTAACAATGGACTTGGGATTTTTGAGAATTAATGAAAATTTTCCATCCTCTAAATGAGGGGAAGTACATAGGGGTTTTCCCAGTTGGGCATTGTATCTTGGAAAATAAAAAATGATTGCTAGAATGAGTCAGGGAAATTTTGAAAGAAAAATTACAAACTTTTTCGACTATAATACAAACACACACACACTCGATCTCAAATTAATGGTAAGAAATATATCTTGCATGCATTTGAAATCAATCATAAGTGTGGGATACTTACAAGTACTTTGAGTTTGTAAGATTCTAGGACTCGAGAAACGACTCAACATACAATTTTAACTACATATCTGTGTTTCCAAATAGCTTGTCAAACATGTGTTCAAGATTGTTATAAGATATGACATGGTAGCATTGATATTACACAATGGGTCGGTATTCATTTTCATTCATTTTCCAATTCAATCCATTCAAATGGGATAAGGAGGAAGCATTTAGCGTAAGGGGTGATTTTAAGAACCCCCCCTAAATTTATATGTATAATAAATGGGTGAATCCCCATGATACATAGGAAACACTGAAGGCTATTTTATCAATAATATAATATGTATATATAATTTTTTGGTGAATCTTTTAGTCAATTATATAATCTTGTAAAAATTTGGCGAATATTTCACTGAACTATAAACTCTTGTAAAATCTTGGCAAATCTTTCACTGAATTATAAAACCTTGTAAAGTATTGGAGAATTTTTTGATAAAGTATAAAACCATATATAATAATATGAAAATGTATTCATTAAACTGTAATATACTTGTTTTACATATTTGGAAAAAGAAACATGATGTTTCCATCCTCTAGACGATGTTGCAAGCATTAGCGGTTATGTTTGTCAAGGTTCTCATTGTACACTCTTTCATATCCCTCTATCAGTTTTGATGATATATCAACGAGATATTAAGTCACAACCATTGATCTCAAGATATCAAGATCAGATATTGATCGTTGATCACTTTGGAGATAGGGTTTTAGTCATTAGGGAATTATAAAAGCATATCTAAGGAGGGTGAGAGGCATACAATGAATACATAGGAGCAAGAGGGAGTCTTGCTCATGTACTTGTGTTTGAGTGGATAGGGATGAGGAAAGGGTGCAGGGGGAAGTGAGAGAGATAGCAACCAAGTGGGCTAGGCTATCAACTACAGCATTGCAATTCCTTTAATGGGCCATTATCCAAGGACAAGAACCGGAGATTTTATTTAATAAAATAAAACTCAGTACCGATTTCCCCGCAAGGGTTTTTCCAGGGGTATTTACCCAAATCTCGTGTACAAATGTGTTTGGTTTCTGTGTAGTGCTTTCGCTTATATTTTCTTTGAAAACCTAGTTGAGATAATAATTAATAAATAGAGTTTATTTCGATTGTTAGTCATGTGTTGGGTTTAACAGGAAATTCAACACACTTCATGTGATGTGGTTTACATGGTGAAACCCTAGCCCTTTGTTGTATCCTAGATTGTTTTGGTTGATTGACAATTGGAACACTTACTATAGGTGGATTCTTGTACTCAAGATATGTGGTAGAGGAGGAACACTTCTTATGGAGGAACTTGCAAGTTGTTTTATGTGGCATTGACATTTTCTACATGGCACACATGTTGATGAGGATGAGACCTTGACATAGGATGTGTATTTATGTTGTGGAGGAGCACTAATCACTAGGAGGAAGGTT
>SNQJ01S0019070.1:114605-129274 GCA_010110895.2 Picea sitchensis
AGTGACAAAGTCAAGGTGGATTATTTAAATAATAAAGAGAAGTGACAAAATCAAGAAAGATTATTTAAATGATAAAGTAAGGTGACAAAATCAAGAAGGAATATTTAAATGATAAAGTATTGGATAACTCTCTATTTATGGAAAGTGGCTAACCATAAAATAAGGAAAATAGGTTGAGTGACCTAGAAATGGGTTAAGTAACCTAAAAATGGGTAAAGTGACCTAGAGGATGAAAGTATAAATAAGATAGAAATGCTCTCTTGTAGATCATCCTTTGTGTGGATCAATGGAGAGCTTCTTGTGAGATTATCTTGTGGAGTATTGATGGAAATCTTCTTGTGAGAGAATTTTGGTCTAGATATCTTGAGCATGATTGAAGATATATTCTAAGAAAGAGAGCATGAGGAGGATCTCATGGACGCATCAAAGTTTCAGCAATGTCAAATATCTTGATGGAAAAAGTTTCGGAAGTTCAGAAACCCTAGTTTTTTTATGCATATGCAAGATGTCTGTGTATAGGGTGTGTATACATTGAAGGTATATGTGGGTTTTCTGTGTATAGGGTGAGTATGTATGTGGGCTGGCTGTGTACAGGGTGAGTACATGTTGAAAATCCATGGAAACTTGAGAAGATGAAAATGAAGAGGTTCCAGATTCTGAGATTAAGCTCCCGGGAAGATCTACAGTGCTCAAATACATTAGATCTATCCATTGGTTCAAAAGGTATGGTTACATTATTGTATTGATGGATACTATTGTTTGATGTGTTGTGAATTCCTAGGGCATTCTTGGTATGTCTTCTATGATGTGGTTCAGTTTGGTTGATTTGGTTGATGGAGTGAGTAGTACTCTTTTGATTCAGTGATGACATGATCACTATGGTATACTAGTTGTTATACATGATTGAGATAGCATTCATATTGAATTGTTGTGGAGGAGCAAGATATTGAAGAGATTGGATGTGTTGTGACAGGCTGGTGGTCAGTTTGGACAGTGAAGAGAATGATGAATTGGTTGCAGAAGATTTGAATTGATCTTGAAGGACAAACCCTAACAAGACATATGTAGGTTTTTGTATACATTGGCCGCGTGCACACGCGGGCTGTAGTGAGCTAGGATGCGTACACACGTAGGCTGCACTACTGAAAGGTCGCGTACCTATGATAGATTGATATCTATAGAGGATTGTTTCCTCATCTCAGTTGGTGCTGAGGATGTAAGTTGAGTCTTTCATTATAGAGTTGGTTCTCTTGTAGAGTTGTACTCTATTAAGTCATTGTTGATAAACCCCCAGATTGTTGTCCATAATAAAAAGAAAAATTGTACATACATCTTGTGTTCTTTGTGTTCCTTCTGGTGATGAGTTGTTGATGATATATTTCTGATATGTGTTGACATATAACTGGTTATAAATGACAACAATGAGTAATGAGTAAAATGTTGAATGCTAACTAATGAGTTTTGTGTAAGAGGGAAAGTTTTGGTAAAAAGAGCCCCACACTCATTCACCCCCCACTCTAAGTGTGGTAGGTGTGTCCAACAATTGGTATCATAGTGGGCCTTCACTACAAGCCTTAAAAATATTGAAGGAGATACATAGACACACAAATGGATGATGAAATACCAATCCTTGATGAGGAAAACTATTCTACTTGGAGAATAGAGATGAGAGTGTATTTGAAGACAATCGGAGCCATTATTTGGAAGGCATCCATTGGTGGATCAGTTCCTTTGAAGAACAATTCAAAGTTTGCAGCTCAAAGGGAAGGAAAGAAGAATGATGCATTGGCTATTAATACCATTCTTAGTGGACTTTCAAGCCCTATTAAAGAGAGCATGGGACAATGCACTTCTGCCAAGGATCTATGGCTGAAGCTAGAGGAGTCATATCAAGACAAGAAAGAAGATGTTGAAGACCACTCCATCAAGATTATCAAAGGTAAATAATTTCTAACTCTTGATTGCATATGTGATGATTTTGAAGGAATTTCAAATGAAGGAAACGAATCATGTGATGATGTTGGCAAGAAGGAAGATATTGAAGGAATCTCAAATGAAGGAAAAGAGTCATGTGGTCATGTTGGAAAGAAGGAAGATATTGAAGATACTTCAAATGAATGTAAAGAATCTCCAAAGACTCTTGATTGCGATGATTCAAAATGTGATGATGTTGAATTTTTATCAAGTGAAGAATATGATCTAGAAATAGTTTGTGTAAAGTTTGATGATAGTTATCCCATGGAAATAATAGAAGAAAATCTATTAGAACTTCAAAAGGAAACTGAAGAGGGTTTATATAGAATGAGAAATGATCATTTTTATACACACTATAACTATCTTTCGAATAAAACTAAGAAGTTTCTTAGGAGGAATCAAAGATACATCTTGAAGTTAAAGGGAATGCTCAAAGAAAAAGAAGAGAGTTCTAAGACTCAATTATAAGAAAAGGAAGAAGAGATGACAAGACTAAAGAATGGAAAATAAGATATGAATGTAGATGATGATATTAGCAAAAGTTTTGAAACCATTGTCCATCTCAAGACCCAAATTGAAGAAGCCAAAAGAATAGAGGAACTATTGAAGAATCAAATGAATGAAAAGGAAGAGTCATGTTGTAAGCTAGAAGCTGAAATTGTTGACCTTAGAAAGAAGGTTGAAAAGTCAAACAAATTCTTGAATGGTTCACGAATATTGGATGAGATCTTGCAAAGTCAAAGATCATCATGTGATAAATCAGGTCTTGGATACAAAGGAGAAGATACACATGTTGAAGCAAACACCTCAAAGAAGCATGAGGTAAATCCATCAAAGAAGGAAGACAATGTTGCAAAGCAACCATCTACAGAAGGAAAATAAAATTTCAAAAGAACAAAGAAAGGAAGACATCAAGAAGTTATTCTTGGGACACCAAAGCAAAGGTATGAAAGTATTTTTCATGGGCATTGTTATTCATGTAATGGATATGGTCACAAAGATTTTGAATGTAGATCTTATGAAAGGAGATATAATGGAATATTTTGTAACACCATGAGGTGTTGGAGATGTGATCAAGTAGGACACATTGTTGTTCACTGTAACACCATGAGTTGCTACAACTATAGTGCATTTGGCCACAAATCCCAAGAATGTTGAAACACAAGACGAAAGTCCATGATGAGGACTTCACATAGCATGGATAGAAGAAGGAATGAAGTAAGGAAAGGAGACATCTTTGAAAATATGGATTCTTAGAGCTCAAGTTCTGAGGAGAAGGGACATCTACAGAAGTGGGTGAAGAAGATAGAGCAGCCCGAACAGAATGAAAGACTGAAGGGAAGTTCAAAAGTGTCATCTATTGAGGTATATGTAGGTGACAATGGTGACAGTCACGTACATACACAGGATGACCTTTAATAGGTCATGCACATACATGAGTTGTTGTGCAGCAGGCTGCGTATATATGGTAAAGCCTTGGGAAAAAGGAAATGCACATGGCTTGGAGCTTGATGTGATGGTATAACTCTGTGATGCAGGGTATGACATTGTTTGGTGTAGATTCTGACACTATTTTTTTGTAGGTTTAAATGTTCATCTATTGGATTATGTAAAATAAAATCTTGGGTGCATGGCACTAACCCAAGAGTTTGGATTGATGCATTTTATGTTGAAGAACAATGTTGGCTATGAAAGTAAAGTTATGACACCTTGGTTACGTGATATATATTGATGATATCTTACTTGGTGGAAATATTGATGTATTTGGCATATGGATGGGATACACATTGGGACATGTGATTGGTGAGATGATCATTTTGTACATCATTGATGATCTATAGTTGATACATGATTGGTACATTAGTAGAGGCACCTACTAGCAGGTTGATTGGCACATGTTTTATGGAGGATTTGGCATACATGTATGGGATTCATCATTTTGTGATGTTGGTGCATGATGGTGTACATGTTTTGGTACACTCATATATGGCATATGCTTGATGATACTAAACCATTAGTACTACTTGATTAACATAACAATTGGAATTTGTTTAAGATACATGATTTTGGCACTTGGAGACATATCATGAGTGATATGATACATTGTTTGACATGTTGGTAGATGCACATGTTTGGCATGTTGGCAGATGCACATGGTTGGCATATTAGTGGATGAACATGGTTGGAATATTGGTAGATGCACATGTTGGCATATTGGTAGATGCACATGTTGGCATATTGATAGAGGCATATGATTGATATATTCCATGGATAATATCTTTTGAAACATTGCATGAGGTTGATGTACATAGGTATTGTGCATGATGAGCACAAATTTTGTACAAGATGTACTTGGTATATATTTTGCTCATGATTCTTTACTGACATATCTTTTTCTTCATGATGCTTGGTATGGGATGAGTTTGATGCATGAACAGGTCCAAGGATAACTATATGATAACACATTGGGGAGACATACCCCTAGGGGGAGTCATTCTTCTTCCCATGATTCTAGGAGGATATATTTATCAGATGCATACCTAGAAAAGAGCCCTATATTTGAAGAAAGAGCACATAAGCATAATTCTAGGGGGAGCGATGGTCACAGGGGGAGTATGAGTGATGTATATTCAACATTACATCAGAGTGACATCCCTTGTTCAAAAGGGGAGAGACTATTCAGAGGCATCCAGACAAGGGGAGAAGCCCTAAGAAGCGTTCAAGCGAGGGGAGCAGCCCTAAGAGGAGAATGCCCCTTTTCCATTGATGTCAAAGGGGGAGAGATAGTCACATTGATGTGATTATTGATTGGGAGAGATAGTCACATTGACGATTTATGATATGATTGATGTTTACAAATGGGGAGAGATAGTCCTATTGATATGATTGATGACTATTGATGTAGAGCATGCCTTGTCTACATGTTTGACATCAATAATTGGTAATTGGTGTTGACATCGATGTTGGTATTGCCATCAATGCCAAAGGGGAAGATTGTTGGATCATGTTGTCATTGATGCAAATGGTTTGATTGATTGATGTCATTGATTGATGTCAAGTGATTGATTGATGCCAATGGTTTGATTGAGTGATATCAGTGATTGATGTCAAGAAGAGGTTGTTGGATCATGTCGTCGTTAATTGATGTAATGTAATATGTATTATCCTTGATGATAATGCATAGATGAAGATGGATCAATGAGTTTTCATTGATATGATGATGGATCAATGGGTTGTCATTGATACATGATAAAGATGGATCGATGTGGTGTCATTGGTATATGATGCATTGTTGAAAAATGCAAAGATGAATCATTATTGTCTTATCATAATTGATAAGGTGCACAAATGGATGAACTCCAAAGTGGTCCCCTTATGGTGAAATCCCTCATAGGAAGATGCTTTGCAGATTGAGTTATCCTAGAATAATGGTTGGAAGACCCATGCTTGTATGTGGAATAATGAGATGAATATCAATGAATTTGTTGGTAACACTATCTTAGATGTATAGTGCTTGTAATGCCATTTCTGGTGGTAAGTGGAACATCACATAAATCCTCACGGTTTGAGAGTTATCACCTTACGAAGTTGGAGGACCCCCATATGAAGGCTTGAAGCCCCCAAGGTCAAATAAGTCAAAGTGACCTAAAATAAGAAATCATTATTTAAATGATAAATTAAAGTGAAAAATTCAAGGTGGATTATTTAAATAATAAAGAGAAGTGACAAAATAAAGAAAGATTATTTAAATGATAAAGTAAGGTAACAAAATCAAGAAGGAACATTTAAATGATAAAGTATTGGAGAACTCTCTATTTATGGAAAGTGGTTAACCCTAAAATAAGGAAAAAGGTTGAGTGACCTAGAAATGGGTTAAGTAGCCTAAAAATGGGTAAAGTGACCTAGAGGACGAAAGTATAAATAAGATAGCAATGCTCTCTTGTAGATCATCCTTTGTGTGGATCAATGGAGATCTTCTTGTGAGATTATCTTGTGGAGTATTGATGGAGTGATTCTTGTGAGAGAATTTTGGTGTGGATCTCTTGAGAATTATTGAATATCTATTCTTAGAAAGAGAGCGTGAGGAGGATCTCATGGATGCATCAAATTTTCGGCAATGTCAAAGATCTTGACGACAAAAGTTTTGGAAGTTCAGAAACCCTAGTTTTTGATGCATACGCGGGTTGTCTGTGTATACAGTGTGTATACATTGAAGGTATATAGGGGATGTCTATGTATAGGGTGAGTATGTATGCAAGATGGCTCTGTATAGGGTGAGTACATGTTGAAAATACATGGAAACTTGAGAAGATGAAAATGCAGAGGTTCCATATTCTGAGATTAAGCTCCCACGAAGATCTACAGTGCTCAGATACATCAAATCTATCCATTGGTTCAAAAGGTATGGTTACATTATTGTCTTGATGGATACTATGGTTTGATGTGTTGTGAATGCCTAGGGCATTCTTGGTATGGCTTCTATGATGTGATTCAGTTTGGTTGATTTGGTTGATGGAGTGAGCAATACTCTTTTAATTCAGTGATGACATGATCACTATGGTATACTAGTTGTTATACATGATTGAGATAGCATTCATATTGATTTGTTGTGGAGCATGAGAAAGCTATTGGTGAGCTTGGATGTGTTGTGACTGGTTGGTGGTCAATTTGGACAGTGAAGAGAATGATGAATTGGTTGCAGAAGATCTGAATTGATCTTGAAGGACAAACCCTAACAAGATATATGTAGGTTGTTGTATACACTGGCCGCGTGCACACATGGGATGTAGTGAGCCAGGGCATGTACACACATAGGCTGCACTACTGACAGGTCACGTACCTATGATAGATTGATATTTGTGGAGGATTGTTGCCTCGTCTCAGTTGGTTCTGAGGATGTAAGTTGAGTCTTGCATTATAGAGTTGGTTCTCTTGTAGATTTGTACTCTATTCAGTTGTTGCTAATAAACCCCTGGATTATCGTCCATAATAAAAAGAAAAATTGTACATACATCTTGTGTTCTTTTTGTTCCTTGTGGTGATGACTTGTTGATGATATATTGTTGATATATCTTGTTGATATGTGTTCACATCTAACTGGTTATAAATGAAAGCAATGAGTAATGAGTAAAATGTTGAATTCTAACTAATGAGTTTTGTGTAAGAGGGAATTGTTTGGTAAAAAGAGCCCCACACTCATTCACCCCCACCCTCTAAGTGTGGTAGGTGTGTCACACAACCTTTTCCTTTTACTTCATATTTAACCTATAAGGCCTCTGTCACACTAGCTTATCTCTTGGTTTCAATGGGATATTCATCTCTCATAAGTCCCCTGTTATTCCATTCATCTATGAAAATGTCGTGGGGATAGGTACTGATATTCTCACAAAAAATCTGCAATTTTCTCGACTGTCTCATCGCTCCATTAATCCCCTATATATGAAAAATTCAGATTCTCTGTCATCCCAATGTTTACCTTCCACGTCTTTATTGGTTGGGTGTATGCGACAAATTCAAGCTCTGGCCCTTCTACTTATACTCGTTCTCCTTCTGTCTCAGGTAGTTGTACATTTCTAGGATCTTCCTCATCATTTGCTTCCTTAGCCACATTGTAGCACTCCATTAGCTCATGGATAGTCATAGTCACTCTTTGCACACTACACATTGGTACCACCTCCATCGTCCCTTCTTCTGAGAAAATATTCATTCAAATAGCCTGTAGCAATGCATATATTGATGGATATTCATGTTCAAATGTAAATGTGACTTTGAACCTATGGACTAACTTTTCCCATATTGTCGTCTCTCTATGCATTTCTAATTCCAATTACCAATTCTTAGGAATTGTATCTAGTGTGTGGATAAATATGTGCATCCATTCTATTTCTAATATTTATCTCCATAGATTCCTACACTTTTCAACCTGACTTGCATTAGTCTTCTGCATTGTGGCCAGTCTTTCATGTCTTCTTTGTGTGAATCCCACCATTTGGTTGGAGTCTCTTTTAGTACAACATTTAGTTCCAACAACCTTTGTTGTTTGGGTACCTATAACTCAAATTCCTTTACAAACATACTTATATCAATTAATCCATCATACCTAGGTGAATCACATAGCCCTGTTCCAATACAATGCAAGGATCAGGTTATGCATGCCCATAATCTTGTGGAGACTTCATGCATTATATATTGCTAATGTTCTAGACCTTATTCAGAGTCTGATGCACACAAGATGATACTTCACCAACTTAGCGCACCATCTGTAGTAGGGTTGACAAAATCATCCATCCACGCAGTAATGTTGTATAAGTTTTCGATGTCATTTCCTCTGGCTGGATGTGTACCTCTTTCCTTCTGATGGGTCCAAGGGTGCAATAACTTTCAAATCTCCAAATTCAAATACCATCTCCCTCCTCTTCAAGTTGATGATCGCCAAGTTATCAAAATCCCATTATAGTCCCATCAGTTCTGGATATGGTTGATTTTCATCCATGATCTCAATAACTTCAAAGTTTGCCACACTGTGCACCCCATCAATGTTCACAGGTACTCCTATCAAATGAACAATTAGTACAATTTTGTGTTGATTCATGAGCCTTAGTTGAACAAGAGGAAATACTAGTTTGAGTTTTCCCATAATCTCCCATGTTTTCTTAGGTAAAACATTCATGTTGGACCCCATGTCCAAGATAACATTATCCACATCATAGTCCCCAATTTGTGCACTGAATCTAAATTATTTGTTTGTCCTCTTCCTGCACAGTACCTGATTTACCACCCTTTGTGTGATAGGAGTTTCTATTCCTCGTATATAGTGATCAATCATGTCATATAGTGTACTCAACACAGTTTCATATTTCATTAGATCTACACAACTTCTTAGGAATTCTTTTAGAATTATTACCTTTCCAATTGAATTCTCTGGCAAGACATGATATTCTACATGAGGTGCATCTCATGTTGATGCTTCTCAATCCTGTCCGAGTAATTATTTTCTTGCCCTTCGATATGTATTCTTTTATTGATAAGGATCATAGGATGGCATAGGCCCTTCTTACTTCCTTACCCACTGCTCAGTATGACTTCCTTCACTCATCATATTATCTCATGCTCTATCTCCTTCATGTGTAACAATTGTTATTCTTTGTCCTTCGTTGCATTTTTCGACTGATATTTTCTGCACATTCTGATTTGAATTCTAGTTTCCTCTTGACTGCCATTTCACAACTAGTTGGGGACAATCTTGTGTCTCATGGTTCAGTGCTATGCAATATGTGCACATTGTACATGGATTTGGTTAGTCACGGGCCAAGTGTCCTGGTTGATTACAATTAAAACATATTATCGGTCCTCTTCCTCCTCTACCAAAATTTCCTCAGCCTCAGCCTCTGCCAAAGTTTCCTCTATTACCTAGATTAAAGCCTCTTTTTATTATTATATTGAGGACCACACCCTTTTGTTCCAACATTTTCCTCTTGAATCATGTACATATATGATGTGCACTCCCTCATTAAGTTGAACACATGAAAATTCTTCTCATCATGTCCCACCGACTTGCAAAAGTTGCAAAACAAGTTCCTTGTAGTACCCTTATACTTCTGTAGTAATGGAAACTTAGTTGGGTGATGGTCCCATTTATTACATATCTCACAATATCCTCCTCTTTGTAATGGATTCGACGCTCCCATCGCCAAATACTACATGAATTATAGGCATTTTTTCTTGTGATGATATTTAGTCCTACATTTGGTACACCAGACTTACTTGTGTTTCTCCTTTCCCTTTGCCAGTTCCGCCAATTAAATTGTCAATGCAACCAATTGCATCTGAGCTTGCGCCATCCCTCCATTATCTCCTACAAGATATGATTCTAATCTCATTACAATTTCCAATGCCTCGGGTTGTGACACAACCTTCTATTGAATCAACAGCCTACGAATGTGTGGTAGAAGCCCTGCAATAAACCATTCTTGATGTTGTTGATCGGGGATCTGGAAAGTTAGTGTTGGCACAAGGGAAGACAAATATTTCAACGCTTCTACAGTGCACCAACAAAACCCTAACTACTGGCCCTTTCAGCAACACTTGCGAAGAAGATGAAGTCTCACCCGAGATAGAGGCAGGGGGGGTTGTAGGACTCAGGTGTGTACAACCTAGCTAGGACACAGATCCATGATTACAACACTTAATAGAGAACTTATCTTATCAATATGAATTAGTTCATAAATCCATTCACATCGCAAATTAAACCCTAAGTACAAAACAATGCAGTAATGACCAGATCAAACACTTCTAATCACTTAGCACATCTCATTAACTCAGATCTCGCATTCAGTTATCATCAATAGAACACTAAGAATTCATACATCTATGTAACACTTATAAAGATTAATACACTAACATAACGACATTGCACAAAGCACATCAACACAAGATATACGTGGTTCACCCCAGTGTGGGGCTACGTCCACTAACTCTTCTTCTTCTTTATTAGTCTTCTTCGATCTCTCTACATTCTTCGGCTCATGTGCACAAAGCCACAGAGCGCAACTCCGCATAGGACAGGAGATCTACACACAACCTGCCAGATCTTCCTTCCCAAAACTCGGTCAAGGCACAGAGCCAACTCCTTATTAGCACAAAGCCTCTTACACAATATATGCACAAAGACAAAACATCCTGTGCACATAGCTAACCAGATCTAGTTATGAACTAAGCCCATTCTCCTTTCTATATTAAATTCCTTCCTATATATACTTTTACATCCCTTACAACAAGGCCTAAACATGGGTAAACCCATGGGACGACATCCCAAAACCCTAATACAAAAACTTTAATGAACCCCTTATTGGGTCCACAAAACAAGTGATATCCTGCGATATCTACTTCGTCGAGCGATCCGTCTTTGAATAGCTTCTCGAAGTCCCAAAAATGGTCAAACATGACCAAAGTTCTCTCAAAACTTGGTCAAGGGCCAACAGGCCCCCAACACTCACCCGTGACTCGTCCCGAGTCACTTTGATCTGGGAAAAACTGCTTCGAAGGCTTTGAGTTTAGCTCAAGCTGCCTTGAATTGTTTCTTCGCTAGAGCCTCCTTCTCAATGAATTCCTGAATTAATTTCTCAGTGATACTCCCTTCCAGGATTGTTCCACTATTGCAACCAGTTGCTCTAGTTGCAATCCTTGTCCTTCAACTTCTTCAAAAAGCATGCAGCCTTCGTCCTGCACCGGCTGGAGTCTCTGTGTCACTTCCATAACCTTTCTCTGGATAGCAGTGACCTGCTTTTGGGCTGTGTGTTGCTCCTATGACCTCTTCATATTCTCAACTGCAGTAGGCAGCTTCATCTATGCTTGCATTATAGAGGCATGTTGCTTCGCCTCCTGGAGCTGTGATTCCAATCTCCTCAGCTCTATATCTTCTGCAAGGTGCTCATAGTTCTGCGCACTTCTATCACTTAATTGTTACATTCTGAGGCCAATTCCTTGATTATTTCTATTGCGTTCCTAGCAACTTCTTCCCTCTGATCGTACACTTCTTGTAGAGTGTTAGGTACTGCTTGGAGTTATAGATCCATTATCCATGCTTGAAGCTGCTAAATGGCTTCGACGAGCTTCCCCACTTGCATCTTAGTTGACTCTGGTCCCTCTTGTGCCAGGCCTGACATAGAGCGAAGTTCTTTAGTTACTTCCTCTTTGACCGCAATCTTCTTTGTGAGTAGTTGGTCTTTTTCTTCCTGTATCTTCACATTGTTCTACTCCAAATCCATCTGAATTTCACTTTTCTCCTTCTGTGCAACTCGAAGTTTCTCTAGGACCTCCTCCTTTTCCTCCTTCATGGATTATGTGGCCTGCTCCTTTTCTTCTTGGGCTCGACAAAGTCGATCTTCTGTCACATCTGCTAACCTTATCAATTAGGTGGTCTCATCCCCCAATTCTGCATTTTCCGTTGAAGAAGGTGCAGTTGGCACTGCACAGCTCAAATGGATAGCTCGTTGGATGCCTTTGAGATCCTTCTTTATTCTGTCATACATCCACTCCTTCTTTTCTCCCTGTCTCTGCAAGATTTCTTCTGAAGCTTCCTCTACAGCTGTGATTATGAGATCAATATCATCCATTGTAAGAACATTCTTTGACTGAGGCTTGTTGGTGTTGTTAGAATATAATGGATGTGTTCATTTTACCATTGACAATATTACTATTGTCACCCAACCATAGGCCGAAGCCACCCTTCGAGTACCTTAACCTTGACAGAGAATCATTTTGGAAGCAAACCCTAGGCTAGATAGCCAAACAAAGGATAGTGCACCTTTCCCCAAGGATAGTACACCAACAAGAGCTGATTAGATAGTCCAAACCCTAACCAAGAGATAGTCCAAGCCAAACGTGATCTTCTAGTTGCAGCAGTTGCAATGGCATCTCTCCTCCAAACCTGCGCACAAAACTGGGCACTGCAATGTGCACAAGTGTTTCTCTGCAATTCTGAGACTGCCTGCCAGAATGAAGATTGGCCTCCTGTATTTATAGTAATTCTGGCTAACTGCCTGGGCCGACTTCTCATTCTGGGTATCTGTCTATTCAATATATATTATTTGTTCTGGCCGACTTCTTCTCTAATAATAATTCAAGGATGATTTTAGGGGCTAAATTTCGCTCATTGTCTAATTTTCCATGTTTTTTCCAAAAACGAGATTTGTTATTTTAAAAATGATTCTCCCAAATTCTATAGGATAAAATTGTTTTACCTTAAAAATCGCTAAAATTTTATAAAAACTATATAAAATCCTTAGAAATTTGAATATTTTTACAAAAATATCGCCAATCATTTATAGTTGGCATATGAAGGATTAGTAAGATTCACCAAGGTTTCTACATTTTAAAATAAAATTCCATCCTTAAAATCATCCCTGCTTCTCTTGGAGGCTAATAACCTAATACAAGTTATCTTCTTGAGACAACATGTATTCTAGGGTTATTAGCCAACTCATTAGGGTTTCTTCTTGCTTCCCAGAGTATTCTTCTCGTCAGGTTTACACATGGAGGTAAATACTTCCCACAACTACCATAATATCAACACTCCCTCCTAGATATAGAGGTATTACAGGTAATGGTATTGAGCACAAAAACATACCATTCACCCGGTAGCATCAATATAGTTGTATAGATTATCTCATGACTAGATCATGAGCACTATCATCACCATTAGTGTCATCAGCTACATCATCTCTTGGAACCATACTCTATCTGAGTAATTAGACATGATACTCACTCCACAGAGTGAAACAAGAGCCATTCTTCTAATCTAGAAGAGTAAATGTTCTGAACCATTTTATGTCTTGGAAAATCTCTATTCATTGATCATCCATCTAGATAATAATCATTTTCAACACTATTGATAGTCTTCAAGGCAATCAGAACAATATCGTTCAATAGAACACAACTGTGTCTATCCATATTAGTACACAACTACAATCCATTGGTACACTACCACACCAAGTATCACACATGTACTTGATCAGTGACATACAACCACAAATAGTGAAACAAATCCACCACAATAGTATACATCTACTGTCTAGAGACATACAGTCTTCATAACAATCATCTGATAGAAACTTGCATAGAAACAATGTTATGATATAAACTGAATCATCTGGGCCATTCTCCTACTCACATATGTGAGACCTTGGAAGAGCATCTACCCTTAGAAGGTAAAACATCAATGATGAGCTATCTGTACTATTATTCTCAAGCAAGGAAGAATAATTGTATTGATTTATGAGCTTGGACCATTCCCCACCCTAGGCCATTCCTCTGACACTAGATGAAGTGTAACCTAGAGAGAATTAGTCTACCCTAAGGAATGTCTATCCATGATTTCTGAACCTATACCATTCCCCACCCTGGGCCATTCCTCTGACACTAAGCAAAGTGAAACGTGGAGAGAATGAATCCGCCCTAAGGAAAGTTTTTTCCTGGTTGTTGAACCTGGACCATTCCCCACCCTGGGCCATTCCTCTAGAACTAAACAAAGTGAAACCTGGAGAGAATGAATCCTCCCTAAGGAATGACTGTTTGGACCATTTCCCATGTTAACCACAAGAGGAAATGACTGTCCTGTACCAACCTCCAAAACATACCATTCCTCATGTTAACCACAATGAGAAATCATTGTTCGGCAAGGCAGGCTAGTCTTCTTGAGTAACTCTCAAGAAGAGAGACTACCATAGACCACTTCCCATGTTAACCACAATGGGAAGTCACTATCTATGGTACATCAACAATATGGGCCATTTTTCAGACTGGAAAATGTTTGTCCGTTAGAAATCTCAATCCACTTTCTGAACTGAAAAGAATCTGCTCATCCTGGACCATTTTTCGAACTGAAAAATGATTGTCCATCAATCAATAATACATCAGTTCTCCCTCCCAACCTGGGATTCATCTCTTTATTTTTCAATAAGGAATTCATCTCCGCGAGCTCTAGCTTGAGTACACAAACTCTTTCATCTTGGATAGAAGCTTTACCAAAAATGTTTGTTTATATGTTCATCTGTGGAGATATGTATTGGAGAACCACTTTCTCCTTTCTGGACTTCTTCATGGATAATGTAATGCTTGATTTCAAATGTACTTCGGTCTTGTTGTTGGGTATTCTACCCTACGGACTAATAAGCTAGGGCTCTAAACTTATACGC
>SNQJ01S0019071.1:8854-19708 GCA_010110895.2 Picea sitchensis
AAATATATATTTTTTATGTATTATATAAAAAACGCTCCCGAAACGCTCCCGCTCCCGGAGATTTTTGAAAATATGCACTTCCTGCTCCCGCTCCCGCTCCCCGCTCCCAACAGCCTTGATGCAAACATAGAACTTAGGGTATAATGTAAATTATATGTAATTATTAAAAGGTACAACCTACAGAGACATGATTGTACATGAAGGGTTACCATAATTATATAAATGCCATACATGTTTTTTCATGTAATCATTACATCAACTTGTCTCAACAATGAAAGCGTAGAGTTCTTGGCCTTGCCTAGCATCATTAAGTTGGATAACTTTTAAATGGAATCTGGAAGTGAAAAATGAGATCAAGGCAGCTGTCGACCCTCGAGCTTTACAATCTAATCAAAATATCTATCCTATGGCACGGAACACTGGATTATGCCAGAGTCTATGCATAATAGAATTATACCCAAACAGACAGGTCACTGGTCACGCAAGAAAGAATATTTTAGTTAACATGAGAAAAACATGTAGCTCATAAGAATGTATTATATTACTGAAAAAATAGGTCAAAGAACCTAGTTGGAAGCATTCTGTGTAGAAAGATGCTACTGTATATAAAACTACTATTATGTTTATTGTATCATCATCTCTCATCAATCAAGTATCATTTGTCTTTCGACTAATCTTATTTTACCAGAGTTATTGTGTACAGTTATTTTTAATTTCTTTTTTTGTGCATGTCCAATTAGAAACAGTATGCAGAAGGATTGACATTATTGAACAAAAAAATGTTTTTTCCATTCCTTGACTATAAAAATGTTTTGCTCTTAAACTAATTACCAGTAACGAGTGATTTTCCAAGAATTGTTTACTGCCAAAGTAGCCTCAAAATATAGCAACCAGGGAAATTTCGTGCATTTTAATGTTTTATTGGCATGTAGAATACATAAATGAATGTTTGCTTTATACAAACATGGAGACTAGGCAGGTAGACAGGCAATCATTAAGTAACATACTTTCTATCTGCAATACAGGAGAAGGAAGAAGAAGGCAGAGGGCGTTTTAAGTCACATACAACAGGTCCTGCTCGAATCGCAGACAGAGAGAAAAAAGCACCCTTGAAAACATAGAAAGGAAAAATTGCAGATTGCTTCTGTACTCACTTCTCAAGTAGGCTATAGTACGACTAGTAAAATGCTGACATCTCATTTGTCTTATTCATGATTAGGTAATCTATACAGGTCTGTTGTAAATGCCAACCAGCTTATTGCTAATGTTTGATTGAGTTGTATACTCCCTTCAAATTTTCTCGTTAGTGGTATTTCCCTTACAATATTTCATCTGTTTCCTTTTTCGATGAATCTCCAATGTTAATTATTTGGCACAAACCTGCAAGAAGGAAATGGACTGTTATGATTGGTTGAGCATGTTTGGAATATTTCCAAATGCTAGTTTTACATCTTTTTATAACGTTGTAGGTTGCTTAGCTATTCTTGCTGTAATTCCTTCAGGAAATGGAATTCCGTGAAGCTTGCATAGCCCTATTTAACGTTAGTTTGCACTCAATAGAAAGCAAATACTAAGTGATCAGCTTCAACTCTTGAAGCTTTCGTCTTAAATCAATATGAGAAGGGATGATTCTTTTAGTTCACTTGGGAGATGTGGGATAACGAAAATGAGACTAGCAACATTTCGGGATGTAACTGCAAATATGTCAAATAAGTCGGTCAATGATGATCTTTTGTCAGCATTCTCTCATGCTTTATATACCTTCAAATGGCTTACGCTGGGTATATTTCATGGTTGTGTTATTGTACCGTCAAAATTATGAAAATGATTGTTGCATTTTGGTACTTATTATTCTGCTAGATTTATTCGATGTTGCACCATGTTTGGAGGATGAGGGGATGTGTTTCAGGGACTGCTGGAAGGTATCCCCAAGTTTCTCCGTGGATGACATAAAATATTGAAATTTTGAAAATATAAAATTTTTAAAACAGAAGATAATAGTGCAACTCCATAGTAGTAACAATTCTTAGATAAAAAGTTCGATATACCTTGTTTAAATGGATATTAATACCCCATGAAAAAATATATATATACAGTTCAAGAACCTACCAAACATGGGAGTCAAAATTGTTGTTGTCATTATTCGTCATTACAAAAACATACTATATAGTCTTCTGACATGAATTACAAAGATAATATTTTTCATGGTTAGAATGTTGAACTAGTGAGTAAATATTTTGTTTTTGGAGATCTAGTGCTACATGGGAACGACTGGGATAGGGGATGTCTAGAGATCCCTAAGACGATCGAGGGACATTTGAACATCTCTACTATATGGGGGACGTCTATGTCTGGGGGTTGTTAGGTCTATATCAAGGATCCCACCACGCTATCTCTACCAAAGTCCAGCTCATGGACCCTTAGTGTTCCATAGCTTAGCTTCCCATTAAGTTTTATGTCATGGCCCAGGGTGCTCCTCGTGTCTAAATAATGTTAGTATGATTTTTATTACCACATCCATATGTATTGAAACTAATGTTAACCAAAATCAATTAACTAGTAATGCCAATGATAATCATTTAATCCAATTAAATAACAATTAAAGATATATTCAATAATAAGCAAACAACAATAACCACCCCAATAATATTATATATATCCTTATTTTTCTAAGATCTAGGTGGCAAGGTCTTCTCCCTTTGCATAGTTAGTGAGCACATTGATGTAATAATCCTATAAATATTAAAATTATTACTAGTTGGTTATGGTTGAATCGCAGATGTGTTATTATTTACATTAATAAATGATTGATTATTGTTCAAGACCCACACTCGCATTAGTTGGAAGATGGGTGTAACCTGAACCATGATATAAAACTCACAAAGAAGCTAAGCAATGGAATATGAAGGGTCCCTGCATTGGGAGATGCGGGGAGAGTAAATATCCACATTCATGTAGTAGTCATTATTATCTTTCTCAACAATATAAATTATTTCTTTGGATATATTATTTTTTTAATTAGACCATGTAGACTATCGAAATAATGAAAGTTTAAAGTTAAATAGGCCCTAGGAATGTAGACATAAATCTAGTGGGAGTTTGTTGGGCCTTAATTTCCATAACTACCTAGGCAACATATCTAAGGGGTAAGGGTTGAACACATTGGGGGAAGATTGCTGTTATTTATCACTTAACCCATTCATGCCATATGGTTGTCATGATCACCAATTGAGAAGTTTAAAGTTAAATAGGCCCTAGGAATGTAGACATAAATCTAGTGGGAGTTTGTTGGGCCTTAATTTCCATAACTACCTAGGCAACATATCTAAGGGGTAAGGGTTGAACACATTGGGGGAAGATTGCTGTTATTTATCACATAACCCATTCATGCCATATGGTTGTCATGATCACCAATTGAGTTGATGGGAAACCTAGCTTAGAAATCGTGTAAGAGAGGATTAGAGGGGAGCACTAGACCCTAAAGGAGATGTCATATTTGACTACTAGTTGAATCTAGTTAAAGCTCATTGGGATCACTACTTTGGGTGATTGATCCTTATCACCAGGGTGGACATTTAGTGTGATACCTTCCATTAGAATGCTCACGGCCTCGTGCAGGGCTACCTCACAAATTCCAAAGGTCGCATTGAACAAGAGGATTGATCATATTCTAAAGTTTGGGGACTTGATAACATAGTTAAATAAGTCCATTTACATGTTGTAACATGTTATTTGTTTAAGTTTAAGCAATTTAGATTTTAAGGAATGTATAGTAACACCCTGTGTGCATACACTTTTGGACAATGACACCACTTTGTACCATAAATCTATACTTGTACTCTTGTATAAGAACAAAGAAGAGTGTAGATTATATGTATACCTAAAAATAATTGCACTCTTACTCTCTTGTATCTGTCTTGATTTTACTATTGCCGTGTGCACATATCAATTTTATTTGGACCATTGTATAGATTATTAGTATTTCCCATGGATTAGATGATTATGCATCTTGAACTTATAGGATAAGTTCATTTACTACATCCATATTGCTTATTGCTAGTGTCTCAATCTCCATCAAATATCTTGCATTGTTCTTGAACTTTTGGGATATTTTCATCTAATGCATTGGTACCAATTATTGTCATTGTCTCTATCACTGTCCTCAATTTTATCTTTTTCATCTATGTTAGTTGGGCTCATTTCTTGACAATTTATGCTCCATAATTTCCTTACATTTAAAATATTATTTCCAATAAACTCTTGCACCATATATTTTTTCTAATTTACTCATTTTGACATTATCCATGATACCATATTGACTATAGAGATTTACAATTAAAGTTGCTCATTTTTAGTAATCGTAAAAGATGTTCTATTTTAGTTATTTTTGTGAATTAATTAAACATCAACTCTAATAAATGTATCATGAATCTCTTTTATTGGAAGCTAATAAAGTTTCCCAAAAGTTGCAACCTCAAACGTTGTAGCAATGTCTATTTGTTCAAACTAGCAAAGTTGAACTGGTAAGGGAGTTTTCTAACAAATGTATCATGAATCTATTTTATTGGAAGTTTATGAAGTTTCCCAATAGATGCAACCTCAAAAGTTGTATCTTGTTCAAACTAACAATTTGTAATGTACCTTCAACACCAACATCAAAGGTAGCATTTGTTGGTGTAATAATCCATTGATGGTTGTGATATGTTAAACAAATTTCAATAATATAAGGCCATTTCAAAAATAAACCCTTCATTTATGTATGCAATGACCATGTTTGACATTGTTATCCCCTACCCTAGGGATAACTAAGGAGATCATGTCTCGAGGTCCACAGGTCCTAGACATGGAGTGTCGAGAGCAGAATGACTTGAGCATGGCCCCGGAGGGCCCATCTTTTCTTTAGTGCAACCCATCTATCAACAACGACAACATCCATCCCACCAGCCTGGTCCCGAAGTAGCAGTAAGTCTTTCTTCATGAGGTAATTAGTCTAGGTATCATGGTATGTGTCACTCTGATTTTTGAAGAACTTGAATATGTTGCACTGAATTCTCCTTCATTTCATAACATTTTCTTGGAAATTATGCTCTTTAACTTGTTTATATCTGGGAGGGTGACATAATGCCCTAGTAAGTTGATTCCCCTTTAGGACGAGTTTCCATTGGGTCGGCCTATGAAAGGTCATCGTCCATTCCCTCCATACTTCCATCATTTTCCCTCTCATCTCCCCCACCTTGGTTCAGACATTGGGTTTGCCACACTAGGAAGGGTTGTACCTTGTCTTGTGGGAAGAAGGGGCTAAAGGCCCATAAGGTAAAAGTAGCTGGCAAGAGTTAAAAGCCATAAATGAAACCTTTGAGATGCTTCGCCTAAGGATTTTCGAGAAAGCAATAAAAGGCTTCTCAGTAAGAAAATGAGATCCGTAAGATAAATCAAAAACCAAGGTACTAGTTGGTGGATGGAAGGTCTCATCATGAGTCGACCTATTAGGTCCATGGGCATGTAGCGGTATGGAACTACCATATATTTGATCACCAAACCAGGGTAGTGGCTCTTGATGGCATAGCCAAGAGAAAGGGGGTCTCATCATGAGCCAACCTTTTCATTTCCGTGAAATGCTTGCGGGTAACTCTGTCACCTTTGGTCGCCACGCCAAGACAATGTCCCCCAGCTTTTCCCTTGAAAAGAAAAAAGACCAAAAGCAATAAGACTAAGAATAAAATGCATTGAATGGGCTAGGAAACAATGGCATCCAAGATGAGGTGCAACTCACCCTCTACAGAGGCATGCACATGCAAGACCTACATTTCCCTGTTATCACTGCACCCTCTACCCAAATGTTCCCCTACACCACTTCACATACACTTGCATGACTTAGATTGGTTCTCACCTGGGAAACACCCCAAACCTAAGGAGAATTATCCCAATAGGACATTCTTAGACCCTCTCCAAACCTGATTTGTTAAATTGCATAACGTCTTTGAGCATTTGTCTGGGTAAAGGGGGGTTTGATGCACATGTTTGAGTAATTTGATTATTGGATGTGATTGACATTGCTATGATACTTTTGACTTATGAGCCCCTGGAGGGTGTACTTGTTGTTGCTGTAGGATTTTGACCGGTGGACAGCTACATATGGGGGAATGATTAGGTCAGACCTCCATAAGGCTGAGAGCCCAACAAATGGATGTTGTGACCCCACCAGGGGCAAAGAGAAACTAGAGGCTTGCACCAGGAAGAAAGAAGGATATTGCACCAGGGACACTCCGACAGATCTAGACCCAGGGGGGGTTTTCCTTTCCACTTGGATGTTGACCCTTGAGAGCACTTGATGTCATCATTTTGACCCTGATGTCATCCAGAGTTGGGGCTTGCATTTATGACGACGATTGTGTGCTAGTTCACACGTGTGGCAGCATTTGGGGCCTTTAGAGGCCAAGTGTTTTGCATTTGAGGCCTAACGTTCCACCCTAGGGGTTTAACGTCACCCTAGAAGGGCATGACGTCACCCTTGGATTTGATTTGAGGGTTTAATTACTGTTATTTATGTAATTTGGCCAGGTCGACCTTTTATTGACCTAATTTTAATTAAAGGTCATTGATATTGTATATATAGACAACATCTCTCATCACACAAGTGGTGAAGTTTGAAATTTGTGCCCTCTTTTAGGGTTATTGGCTGAAATTTTAGGCGCACTTCTTGGAGAAGGCTAAATTTTGGTGTTTCTTGGTTATTTTCATGGTGGAAGATCTTCAACTAGGGTTTGAGCTTGATTATTCTTGGTGAAGTAAGTAGAAAATATGCATTTCTTTATTGTGATGAATGTTCATGGTGAATTTTACTTGTTTCATATTAAAGATTATGAAATTGCTTACTTGAAACTCTAGGAGAAAGACATAAATTATTATCTTTTTCTCTATAATTTTCCACTTGTTTAAATTTCTCAAGGAGCATCTTATCTAGAAGTAGATACTAGAGCCCTACCATTGTAGCACTCTGGTAACCCTACTTACATTGCCTATTGCATATTTTATTTCAAATTGTCTAAGGAAAAGAGAAATCGATAGGGCCTAAGTTTCCTTACTTTCTAGCAATTATTTCTAGGACTTGGATGTTTGAGGCCTTGGGTTACAAACACCTTTTTCATTTTCTCCATCTCTTTTTGACTAAGTATTATCATTGTTATTTCCCTCAGTTGTTGCTGCTATCATTGACTCCATTACCCTAGAAGGCACTAGTCTACTCACTACTATTGATTGATTGATCAAACAACTTTCAAACTATTTTCCTTGGAACATTCACTAACTCCTACTAACCTTAGATTAGCCTAATTCACTAACTAACTTGCTGATGTTGCAAAAAATTGCTACAATAATCTAACATCAACAAATTGACCTGAAAGTGACATGTTATGCTAGCTAGACATTGCTAAATCTGCTCGTGACTATATAATATCAATTTGTCTAGTTAAAGCTACTATTTCTAGTCTTTTATCAAGCATTTTGAAGCATAGTTATTGTGGTTGTTACAAATTTATCATTGTTGTTGTAAACTATTGTACTGCTGCAATTTTATATCAGCTAGTTTATTTTTTAAGAGTTCGTTGTTTTATGAAGCATTAACATCATTTTGGTAGTTGGAAAGTGCCCTTTCTCTATTTTGTTGTCTTGTTCTGGGCAAGTACACACTATTACTCTTTTGCTTCACCTCTATAAGACACAAAGAACCTTTGAAATTGAGTGACTTGTGAGAGAGGGGAACTTTCTTGCCTTAGCCTTCTCAAACCTTCAGGTCACTGGGGACATCTTTCTTGGGGTACATTGATATACTCCTAAATAGAAAGGGGTTTCCTATTAAGGTGACAGTGATAGGTCACCCCTTGTTACGCCAATCTTGTATCTACTTGCTTTGGGCTTTAGGCAAGTACATATTGTGCGATAACATGCATTATTCTAGATATCAAATGCCATGTCTATATGAATACTCTCTCTAGTTAACACAAATAAAGTTTTCCATCTTTTCCTATTAATTAGAAACTATCACTAGCATTTAGAATACAAAGCATAACATATTATATATTGATGTCATTTTCAAATCACTATGAACATGATCATTAATTTCACAAATTAAATCTTGACTAGATGTTCATCAAATCATCTTGACTCAATAATCTCGAGGGTGTAATCCATTTCAAGGATGACAATCCTAGGGATTGGAGTTAGGGTCTTAAAGCTCATGTTTCTAACATCATAAGCACTAATTGGGTAAAAGAATCAACATACCTCAAGTCTCTTAAAAACCTAAGAAATCAAGTCATTATTTCACAAGCTTTTGCCTCATCATTCACATATGCAAGTTACAAAAAATACCATAAAAAATTTATAGGGTAAGCATGTTGAGCCGCTTAGCACTGTCAACAAAACCAATCCAATAGGGACCATATTTTTTTAATATAAAATTCAATTCAATATATACTTACTTTCCATTTGTTTTTTCACCAAGGATCATACATTCGGTATTTGACCTCTAGAAGGTCTTAGGAATTTTATGAGGAAGTTGGTTTCCTCATTGTCAAGAGGCTTGCATTTGTTTAATTTTCCCAAGTTGTAATAGTCTAGAATGTTTCTAGTGTGTTCGAGAAGAGGCATTTTTCTATGAGTGTAACAATTATGTCTAATTTAGATACGATGTTGAAGAGTTAGATAGTTTAGGAAGGATGTTTGGATTTGGTTCTATTCTTCAGGATCAAAATCGGTTTATTGTGAGCAAATTAGAATAATGTTTGTATTTGGTGAGATATGATCCTATTTTCTTTGATCTGGATTGATCTTATTTCTATTGTAATAAAAACTCTGTTGGGCGCAAAAATAAGCACGAGAGGGACCTAGATAGAGCAGGGCAACATAGATTTAATGAGAATTTCATCATTTTTAAAACCTATTTCTTTTGTTCTAATTGGTCATCGATTCATTCCCATAGTCGATTTATTGTTTAATTGTGAAAATTCTTTGCTTCTTATTACCTTGTTGGAATCGGTTAAATGAAACAACGAGAACCATAGGAGAATTTCCAACGCATTTTTATTGCAAGTTTTCCATTTGGCGGGGCTCCAAAGTTGGCGATACCGCCATATCGAATTAGTAATACCGCTAACTCTAGAGG
The DNA here is from genome assembly GCA_010110895.2 of Picea sitchensis. Lineage (NCBI taxonomy): Eukaryota > Viridiplantae > Streptophyta > Pinopsida > Pinales > Pinaceae > Picea > Picea sitchensis. The sequence continues at coordinate 18,018 of SNQJ01S0019071.1, forward strand.
CACCAGATTGACATTTTTGAAACCTTACGAGTTCTGTATTGAATAGTTCTGGTGGCTGACAAACCTGAAACCCTGACAGGCATATACTAGATCAAATTCTCATGTTTGGAGGTTTACAACAATAGTAAGGATTGGTGGTTCGATCCCTGGTGTGACCAATATACAAAAGTCTCGGTGGAGATTAAGACCCGACGATCGACATACATCGAGATATCGAGAGTCGGTGACCCGATAACACCTATTCTCATCAAAAAAAGAAAGTTTTGGGGGGCCGACGCCTGGTTGACAGAACCGTCAACTAACGATAGGATTTCACGGGAATTGATGGAAATTTTGCAGGTCCATTAGATAAGGAGAAATTTGAAAGTTTCCGAAACAAAGTGGGATTTCAAATTGATTGAGTTTGAACCAATCCAGATTGGCATCAAATTTTTGGTATCAGAGCATAAACCAAGAAAGGATACAACAAATTGAAGACGACATTTAGAATGCAAGGTGGAAGAGGCTAAGGCCAAGGTTGAAGAGGAAGACCTGTCGTGAATGTTGAAGTTATTGAAGAAATGAGGAATATTCAAGAACGATTGGAAGAAATTGAAGTTTCCCAACGAAGAGGCATTGACACATGAGATGTCAGCGATAGAGAATAAGAATCTTCGGGAGTAGAAGCATAACCCGAAGGAGGTGTGGAGGAAATATTGGTCATAGCCATCATGGAAGTCAGTTCCAGACCAAGAATGGAAGTGTCGATGTATGAAGGGAATTTGAATGTGGATGAATTGATGGACCAGATCAATACTATGGACAAGTGCTTTGAGTATGAAAATGATGCAGACAAGAAAAGGGTAAAGTTTGATGTGAGAAGGCTAAAATAACATGCATTGCTCTGGTGGGATGGAGTACAAGTTGAGGGGCAAAACAAAGACAAATCAAGAATCAAGAGCTGGGATAGGATGGTAGCAAAATTGAAAGGTAAGTTCATGCCCCGAGATTATTAACTTAATCTTTTTAGACAAATGCAAAATTTGAAACAAAGAGGTATGTCAGTGAAAGAATACACTGAAGAATTTTATAAACTGAATATTAGAGTTGGTCACATAGAAGAAAACCTAGAGAAAGTTGTTAGATACCTTAATGGACTAAGATACGAAATTCAAGATGAAATTGACATTTTATCTCATAATACTGTTGAAGAAGCATATCAGTTTGCTCTTAAGGCAGAAGAAAAGTTAACAAGGAAGCAAAATCAAAGTGGAAGAGGTTGTGGTTCAACACGAGGCAGAGGAAGATCTTCAACTCAAAAGGAAGAGGCCAACAATTCACATCAACAAGAACAGTCACCAAGAGGTGGTGATTTTAGAGGAAGACCTTATTAAAGAGGTAGGGGTCCTTCTATCAGAGGTTTTAGATGTAACAAGTTTGGGCATAGATCATATGAATGTCCAAAAAATGTTTGCACAAGTAGAAGAAGTGAAAATGTTGTTTATGATGAGGAAGAAAGTGTGGAGTCATCTGTGCATGAGAATGCACCAGAATTTGGAGAATCTTTGTTGATGAAGAGAGTGTTGACGCCCAAAAGTGCAACATAAAATTCATGCCTGCAAATAGGTTGCATTGCATATTACTTATATATATTTATTAATAATACTAAATAGGTGGGACCCCTTTTGAAAAATAATAAGAGAAATGGCTCT